>JAOQIF010001017.1:0-30700 GCA_026260285.1 Colletotrichum sansevieriae
GTTTTCTTCGAGGTACTAGTCTAGGGCTTCTATTTCTATTAGATTAAGTCTATAGATCTTATTAAATCGTGGTTCCTTCCCTTCCTTAAGGGGAATTTCATAGTTAAAACTAGTATATTTAGGCAGTCCGGTCTCTAACTTAGCTATAAAGAGTTTCTTATAAACTCTATATTCTTCTAGGATAGATAGAAATAGATCGTTCTTCTATTCGAGATCTATTATTAGTATAGCTTCTTTTGCCTTAAGGTAATAGATATATCGTTTTACTACTCCTTATTATATTAATTCATTTAAGGCCTAAATTTAATAGGGCTACTTAGGGACTAAACTATTATAGTCCTAATAGAGTTAGCCTTTTCTCTAATCTATCTATAGGTTATTTATTTATAGCTAGGGTAGTCTTAGCACTATATTATACGTTCCTATATTATTAATATCTAATTAGATTCTTTCTTTCTAATCTAGATAGCTTATCTCAAGGGGCGTAGTCTTATTATAGATAGTACCTCCTTTATACTTAAATTCTTCTCCTTCTGCTATATATAGGTAGTATAGTCGTTCTTTTCCTCCCTATTATACTTTTAGCCTATTAATAGCTCGGGGGGTAATATAGTTAGCTTTAGCTCTATTATTAATTAGCGCGAGCGTTATTTACTAGTTAATAGTAACTTCTAGTTTAATATTATCCTTATATCCTTATAATACTTAGTAGATAGATCTTTTATATATTACTTATTATAATCCTTCTTTAGTAGGTAAGTCTAGTTTTTTAACTATTTAAATAGTTTAGGGCGATTAATCTGCTTTCCTTCCCGTCTTGCCTTCATAAGGCTATTCTTATAGATCCTAACTTATAGTAGTCTAGGTCCGTTCTTCGCAATTCTCTAGGTATATACTTTTTCTTAATAGTATACTTAATACTTATCTTATTAATATTTATCCTATTTTATTATATTATTATATTAATATCTTATAGGAAATTGCAGGCTAGGTCTAAAGATTATAAAGTTATCTTCGAATAATACTATAATCTATCTAACTATAATAGATATTAAGTAGACTTCCTAAATAGGTTCGTTATTATATCTTCTAGGGTAGAATTAGTAATTATACTTTTCTCCTATATATTCTTTATACTTATTATAAAAGCATTAAGGCTAGAAGAGGGTTTAGTAGAGTTAATAATTACTTCTTAGTACGGGGTAGTCTTCTATATATAATTTAGGAATATAGTCTCATTCTTATTAGTTTACTAGAGTGCTATAGAAGTACTATTATTACTAGTCTCGAAATATATTTACTTCTTAATACTATAGAAGTTATTTAGTCTTATCTTCTTAATTATTAGGTTCCTCTTTAGAGCTAGAGTTATCTATACTAAGAGCATGCCTATAAGTAATCTCTGCCTAAGTATATTATTAAGTAATATTACGAGGTTTATCCGAGTTATAAGATAAACTTTCGCCTTCTCTAAACGTCTAATCATAAGTTATATTAAGAAGTTATTATTCTATTAGCAGGTTATACTAATATTCTAGTTCTTTATTAGATTCTTCTTTAACTTATTTTTCAAGTTCTTAATTAATTTATTTAATCTAAGCGGGGTTTCTATATATATTCTTTCGTCGTTCTATATATATAAGCATAGCTCTTAGTTATCTTTCCTATATAGGGTTATAGGGTTCGTCTTAGATTTATTCTAAGTATGCGAGTTCGGCTAACTAAAGGCGTACGAGTTTTTGTTTATTATCGTTCTCTAGTTCTTAGTTGCATATAGTAGAGGGTATGCTAATAGGTCTTTATTATTAGATCTATAGCGTCTCGTTAAGCTATTCTCTAGGCTCTCTAGTTGTTTTATTAATATATATTATTACTAGAGTCTTAGGATAAGTATTTGAGGTAGTTATATTATATCCGGATTATCCGGAGTTATTATCCTTTAGGTAGTAACCTAATATTTCTTTATCTTTGAGATAGATTTGATAGTTATTATCATAGCACCTGGTCTATAATAGCGACATATAGGGGGCTTTTGAGATCGTGTTGACTTATCGTGGTCTCTCTATTACAGGCTTCTAAGGAAGCTTCTTAGGTTATATGCAGTCTTTAGTAACGTGACCTTGTTTATTGCAGTTCTAGCATTTAGGGTTCTAGGGCTTCTTATCGTTAGGCTTAGTTATTATACTAAGATCTATAGGTCTGCTATATTACCTATAAGCTATACTTTATCGGGTATTATTCTAGTTATTACGGGGTCTATTATCATTTTATTAACTATTAAACTTATATTAAGGCTGCTACTAGTATTTATATCCTGAGTTAGGTCCTTATTATTTCTCGCCTTTTTCCTTATAGCATTTGAATAACTAGTTATTAATCTTAATCACAAGTTTAGCATACTAGAGGAAGTCGTTAGAGCAGTTAATCTTAATAATCTTATCTTTAACTTTATCCTTAAGTCCTTAGTAGAATATAAAGATCTTAGTTTCTTTAGTAAGGTCGAGTTAGATACTTAGTTATCTAAAAGTAGTAGCGAATTCTTTAGTAGATTTAGTTTATTAAAGTTATAATAGTTCGCGCTCAGCTTATTGCTTCTTATTAGGGTCCTAGAAGAGTAAGTAGAGAGCATCTTCAAATCCTTAGAAACTACTATAGATATCGTAAGTTTCTATAAAGCATTCATCCAGGGTTTTATACTTAAGGAATTCTTCTTAGATAGGTTTAAACTATTTGAGGGCTTATCCTCTAAGGTAGGTAGCTATATAAACTACCTTTTTAGTTTAACTAGTGAAATCGCTATAATAGAAATTCTAATAGTTCTTAACTTAAATTAGAAATCCTTTGAGATATCCAGGGGTATTATTATAAGTTATTAGGGGGCTAAGCTTAAGCTTCTATTATCCTCTAGTAGGGGTTATAATAATATTAGCAGCAGCGCGTAGGGTTCTGATTTCCTTCTGGAGTTCTTTAATATTAATATTACTATTTTATCCTCTTAGATAAATAACTTTATTCTCTAGGTTTGCAATATACTAAGAGCTATTTCCTAGTTGCTATATTATTCTCTTAAAGCTCTAGAGTTCTATAGCAGTTTCGTTATATATAATCTAGATTTTAGCAACGTTATTATCTCCTTTCTTAACTCTAGTTCGGAGTTAGTTATAGGTATCTTTCTTTAAGGTTACCTCATTATCAGAGTCTATAGCTATAGGGGCTCCTTTAAGTTCTTTAGCTAGGTTTTAGACTAGTTATTATAAAGAAGAGGAGGTTCTAGGAGTAGGTAACTTAGTAGAGGCGTAGGAAGATATCTTATCTATATTATTTAGCAGTCTTAATAGTTAACTTACTAAATAGGAGCAATTAAAGTATTATAATTAGCTATCTAATAATAGGGTCTGCTAATAGAAGCTAGGGATTAAGATATAGTAATAGTATACTAGGTTGTAGTTATAGGCTAATAGTAGATCAGGTCTTCAGAGACTAAGGTGATTAGTCTTAGACTTTAATAAGTAATTCGTAGTAAAGGTAAGCTGAGAGTATCTATAAGGATAAATACGAAGTTAATTACTAAAGAGCTATAGAAGTCTAACCTTAAGCTAGGCTTAGGTTATACTATATATAAGTTCCGAATAGTATCCTTTACTCCTCTAGGGGCGATTACCTAGGTATATAAGGTGATCATAATTAGTTAGAATAGCTAACTAATTACTAAGCGTTCCTTCCTATGCTCTACTAATCGTTTCCTTATCTTATTATTATATAACTTATACTATAGTTCTTCTATGCCGAGTAAGTCCCTATTATTCCCATGATCTTGCGGTATAAATATCCTATCCCAGCCGTTTAACGCCCAAGTGGGTCGGTTGTTTGTTATCCATGCATGACGGGTCGTAACAATAATAGTCTATACGCCTAGCTAGCTAACTAAAAAAATCTATGTAGGAGTGCGCATAGGTATATTTACTTTAGGAAGGCGTATATATAGTAGGAAATAGTGTTTTGAGCCACTGGTCGCTGCGGACTTCTATACTTTTCAGCTCGGCGACACCCACTCAACGGAACGGGTCCCCCTCCCCGCGTCAGTTTTCTTCGCTACCTCTCCGTCGGGAACCAACAGTCATCGAGATGAATGAATATAACGTGGGGAACATTCCTAGGCAGAGGGGAAAAATAAATAAATTACCTAGAGCTGAGGGTATGTCGCGCTCATCAAGTGAGCGATAGTATCACGCATTGAACCCGGCCATATTTTTGCGCCCGAGAAGCTCCCTTCCCCAGTGCTCCCTCAGTCTGGCGCAGATCTTGAAAGGCTTGCCAAGGGGACATGCCTGCTCATGAGCAAGGAGTTTCGCTGCAAGGTGAATCCGTTCACGTGACGGCCCCTGAGAAGGATACTCCAGCCCCCTCCGGCCCCGAGCCGGCCGCCCGGGACGGCAATCTCGAGGCGGCAACGGCGACGGATGACCGCATTGTGCCCCGCCCCGGCGACGATGATGCTCTGGCCATGGTCGGCGCCCACAACCAGCACTACGACCCGGCGGTGGCTGCTCGCGCGGTTCGAAAAATCGACTGGTTCCTGATTCCCGCTATGATCTTTGGCTGTACGTTTGCCCACGCCCCATCCACTCATTTCCATCTCGGGTCTGACATTTCGATAGATGGCCTGGTCTACTACGACAAGGCGATTCTCGGCTCTGCAGCGCTCTTCGGAATGACCTCGGATCTACACCTCTCTGTGCCAACCGCGTCAGGCGGTGTCGACACCTCTCGGCTCTCATGGGCCACCTCCCTCTTCTATTTTGGCATGCTTGCCGGCTTGTACCCAATGACCTACGCCCTGCAACGCTTCGACATCGGCCGCATCCTCGGTGCCGTCGTCGTCTTCTGGTCGGGAATCTGCATGCTCACGGCTGCCGTCACCTCTCACCGAGGCCTCTACGCTCAACGGTTCTTCCTCGGCTTCGTGGAAAGCATCATCCCGACCGGCTTCATGTGCATCATCTCGGGATACTACACCCAGCTCGAGCAATCTCTGAGGCAGAGCTGGTGGTTCAGCTCCACGGGCCTGTTCACCGTCGTCGGCGGCGCTCTCAACTACGGCTTCGCGCAGATCCGCTCGGGGTCTCTCAGGCCCTGGCAGTACATCTATCTGCTTGCGGGCTGCCTGACGTTCCTGTTTGGGTGCTTCTGCTTCGTGATGCCCAACTCCCCCGTCTCGGCGTGGTTCTTGACGCCGGCCGAGCGCTTCGCAGCCGTCGAACGCCTTCGGCACGGCCAGACCGGTGTCCGTTGCACCAGTTTCAAGGCCTCGCAGCTCCGCGAATCCGTTCTCGACGTCAAGGTCTGGCTCGTCGCGCTGATGATGGCATCAGCCTACACCATGAACGGCGCTGTTTCCGGCTTCGGCCCGCTGATCGTCTCGACGTTCGGGTGGACGTCTCTCGAATCGATCCTCTTCCAGTTCCCTCTCGGCGGCATCTGCTTTCTCGTGATTCTGCTGACGGGGTACCTCGGCTCTCGGATCCCGAATATCCGCGTCCTGATGCTGGTCGTATGTTGCCTTCCCGTGATCGCGGGCTGCGCACTGATATGGCGCTCCGAGTGGGCGCATCACGCTGCGGCTCCCGTGGTGGGATACTCGCTCACGGGCTTCTTTGGCGGTGTTGTGAGCCTCATCATCACGCTTGGCATGTCCAACGTCGTGGGACACACGAAGAAGAGCTTCATGGCCGCCACCATCTTTGTGGCGTACTGCGTGGGAAACATCGTCGGGCCTCAGCTGGTGAAGTCTCGGAGCAGAGCTCGTCATTATCCTGAGCTGTGGCTTGGGCTGATTATTTGCTACATTATCTGCATCCTTGCGGCGGTCGCGCTGTACTACGTTCTTTGGAAAGAGAACAAAAGGCGCGATGCATTGGCCGTTGACGAAGAGGAGCGGGCTAAACTTGCTTTCCAAGACTTGACGGACCAGGAGAACCCTTACTTTCGCTACGTCTACTGAAGAAGGCCAACCAGCGCCGCCATGCGCCTAGACGAGATACCCCGGCATGGTTAAATAGCTGCCCATGATGTCATCCATAATCATTCATAATCAAACCCCTCTCCTCTTCTCAGCCCATTAGTCCCTGAACAGGGCCGTCACTTGGGGCATTCCAGCTGGTCTTTCTTTCATGTCACTAAACGAAGCAAAAGGGCCGTATCTTAGATGAGAATCTTCTCATCGATTGGATATCGCCGGTTGTCATGAATCAAACAGCAGGACTCACGCATCCCACGAGGGGGGTGACCGTCTAAAGCTAGAAATACAACGACCGCAGACCGTATTGCCCGCTAATATATCGAAGAAGTCTTCTTCGCTTCCCCTTTCCGCAACTGTGCGTTACCCCCGCGATGTTCGTCGTAAAAGAAAGATTCGACTGCCCTTTGCCAGAGCCTATGATGTTCGATCGATAGGACGTGTTTGGTCGCCCGGGAGCCACAGAAAATCTGTAACCGTATAAGCCCGCCTGCTGTGTGCGGGCTTCGATGCGCCAGTAGGTCCTTTCCCAAAACGCCGTTTTCTATGCGGTCAAGCTGTATGTTGCCGTGATGTGCCCAATGGAAAAAAAAGGAAGAAATCTGCGCCGTAAGATCGTGTCCCAAAGTTCGTTCGCGCCGGGTTTCCCTGTGTGGCTTTTCGCCGGCCAATAAAGAAAAATAAACGCCATGTCCGTTCATATGGTTGGAAATCAAAACTGTCCTTATGCCTGACAACTGATCACCTCGGTGACCTCGGCGGATTGTTCGGTAATTCTGCTGGCATGTTCTCCTCCCCTCGTCCGTCATTCAGCTCGGCGGGGGAATGGGTCGATCCGGGAACCGGGGGTGGAGGCGGCGGCGGCTGCGGCGCTTGCGGCACCATGTATCCCGAATGGGCTCCGGCTGTCGTCGTACTTCCGGGGGGCGGTGCCGGGTAAACGCCCTGCATGTCGGACTTGGTGGCCGCGACGGGGCTCACCATCGGAAACTGAGGCGTCCCAAGGTCGGTTCCCGACTGACCCGTGTGTTGGGGAGCGATAGGCACCTGTTGCTGGTACATGCCATAGTTCTGCTGCGGCCACACGCCGCCTTCAGGAGGAGGAGGTGGTGGCGGTTGTTGTCGTTGTTGTTGAGGCGGCTGTGGTGGTGGCCATTGAGCGCCGGGGAAATACGCCGGCTGGAAGCCGTGTGGCGGCACGGAGGTCGGGGGAGAGGGGTTCGTTTGCGAATGAGGCGACTGCGCGTATGGCTGAGCGTAGTAAGGATATACTTGAGGATGCGGCGGGTGGTATTGGCTCACGCTATTGTTGTTGTGGTGCCAGTGGATGTAGGTCGGCACCGCGGAGGTCATTTGAGGCGAGGCAACCATCTTATCTCCTTCGGCCTGAATCGTCTTCTGGGAATCGGTCGTGCTGGGTGCTTTTTCCAAGTTCGCTTTCCGGTAGGCGTGTAAGGCGCGGCCTGGGGGAGTCAGCTTCATTCACAATATCGGAGGACCACGACAGAAGAAGCTGTTGTGGTCTGTGACCCCGACGCACCAAAGATCGTGATAGTTAATATGAAGAGCACGAAATTGACGGTGGAAAGTGCTGTTCCAGTATAGGTGGCCGCTACGAAACCGTCGGCGAAGGGCTCGATGTTCATCTTGTAGTACACCTCGTACTTGGGCCCGAACGTGACGATGAACGCATCAAGGGAGTCGAGATCGTCGGCATGACTAGCCAGTAGTGCCATCGTGATCAGCCAGAAGACGACGGTGAGAAGCTCCAGTGCACTGCCAACGTATTAGCATTCGTCTCAGCCGCGGCTGGCGGAAGTATTATTTACAGGTGCACCCAGCAGTTGTACATCATTGGGATGAACACGACAGCGACTCCTAGCCATGTAAGGTAGGAGAATGTCCATGCAAAAGCAAACCACGAAAAAGCTATCATTGTCGATGTCAGTATGGAGGGCGAGGGCGGGCTGGTACTAGTGGTGTGACGTACGGAAGCCTTCAGTGCCACTAAAAGACTGCCGTTCAGAAGACCCAAGTCAGCCAAAGTCCTCCGAAAGCGCAGACGCATCGTTATGCGCCGAGTTGAGTTCAGAGATCATCGCGACGTACCGTTATCCTGCGATAGTTTGTGGCCTTTTGCATAGTGGTGAGGCCGTATACGGTAACTCCCAAGGTCGCAATCGCGAGAACCTGCAGTTCCACAACCGTCAACAGCTATTCTTCAAATCATCTTGTAACCTCCCATAACACGGATGCGTATGTTTACTCGAACCGGGGTCGCGTGCAGCATCGTCGTGTCGTGTTGGGAGTGGCGGTGTTCCTTACAAGCTGCGCTATTCTGATGCCGGCAATCCACACCGGCATGGCCGGGATGTGCGATCGGTTCCTCCCATCTTTGGGCCAAATGTTCTTCGTCAAGAAAGCCATCGACGAGGAGGTGAGGTATCTAAACCCCTAGGGTTTGGGGGGGGGGAGGGGGAGGGGGGAGAATCCTCGTCTTCTGGCCCGATCCCTCTCGAGGTGAGTGCGTCTTCGGGCTCTTGTGGATGTTTCGTTTGGATGGGTGGACGAGGGAGAGGAGCGAGTCTCGAGGTCGTCGGCAAGTTCGGCGGCGGCTACGGGGGCGTGGCTAACGGCGGAGGCGAAAACGCGGCCACAGCTACGAAAGAGCTAGGTATCGAGGTCGTCGCCGTGATGATCTGCGGGGCGATAACAGGCGTGTCTGTCTGTGTCTAGCCGCGATGCGGTCGGCATGCGATGTTCGAGGGGGCGCAGAGCCGCAGTGGTATCGTGTTTGCTGGCCGGTAGTGGACTGGCGGCGGTGATGTTGATTGTTTCTTTTCGCCAATCGACGTCACAAAGGGCGGGATAGCGTAGGTTGAGGGCTGAGTTGCACTGAGCAGAGGTTTTCCCAATGCAGCGTTTGGCGGGATGATTGTGCTGGGGATGGGCTGGGAAGAGCTGGATAGAAAGTTGGCACCGGTCGCGGGGCGGTTTCGTCTGGTCGGTTTGAATTGAATTTGAATTTCAAGGTTGGGATTCCCTTTCCCTTCCGTGCGGTTGGGCCGAGCCGTGTTTTTCTGGGGGGGACGAGCCGACTCTCAAGTCTGGTATTTCCAGTCTAGCTTGGGGCTTGGCCGGGTGGTGGGAGGGCGGAGAGCGTTCCTTTACGCAGTAGTGCAGGTTTAGGTATCGGAAGACACGGTTGGAATGATGGACATGGACAAGGACCTTGTCAGATGGATGGATGGGTGGGTGGACGGGGATGGCGACCCGGTGGATGGACAGATGGTTGAAGGGGGACAGACGACAGGCTAACAAGAACAGACAGACAAGCCCATTCCATTTACATACTACAGCAAACAAGGGCGGGAAAGCAGCAGACTGAACAGATTGCAGAGAGGCGAGGGCCTGTCCAGGTAGATAGATGGCTAAGGACTGATGTCTGTCATGCCAGATGTACTGTCTGTTGTTGGCTGGCTGGCTGCTTCAGCGACAGAGGCGCTCCGCACAGATAAAACCCAAACCGGGCTGGGCAGACGGGACAGAAGTGCAGGAGGAAGAGGACGATGGACGATGGGGGGCAAAAGCAAAGACGAGGGGGGCCCGGCATCGATGGGAGGGGAAGACGGAAACCTGGGCATTCTGGAGCCAGGATGGGGTCACAATACCCAATCACGACGAACTTCTCAACCTCTGCCCACATATTGCGCCACGAGTAAGTGCCAAGCTTCAATGAGGGCCAAGAGTCCAAGAGAAGGGCCAGCAGTGCAAACTGGAGACAAGATAGAAGATGGAGCAGCTGTGGCAGCACGAGTGCCAACGAGGAAGCCCCCGGATCGCTTTTGTGCTGTTGGAGTCTGGCGGCACGGGCGAGAGTGAGAGAGAGAAGGAGAATCTTCTTTCTCAACACGAACCAAAGCCGTTGTTCTGTCATTGAGGTGGGCTAAGGTCTGGTGGCTAGGCCGGCCCGCAACGCCAAGCGGAAGGCTGATTTAGGACGTCAAGATTCGACAGAAGCTCTGGAGAGCAGGGGAATCCAGTCTTCATTGGTGGTATTGGCGTGGCGGAACGCATGGCGGTGGGATCATGGAAGAGAGGAAGGAAAGCCAGTGCTAGCGTACTACGACTCTGAGGCTACTTACAGCGGATGCGCACATGGAGTCTGTGGCTTTTGAACAAGAACCTATCTGGAGTCTGTCGAGGAATACGTTCGCACTTTGAAGCACAGGACATGAATGGATGGTATGTGCCACTTTGAATTTCGAAGCTTTGCCCATCGAAATCTCAGTGCCGGGGTGCCCTTGCATACTCTCCCTGTACGTGTGCTCAGCTCGGCAGAGTCTCATCATCCCAGTTGAGGCTTCATCTTGTCTCTGCCTTTCCGCATCACTCTCTCCCGTCTTCCGCCTTGCCTCCAAGCGCATCGAGGTACTGCGTAGGTGTAGCGAAGCACAGTAGGTGTAGATGTGGTCCCGGGATCCATTCTACCCTGTCAGTGTCAGGCTCGTGCAGAACTGCCGCCGGCTGAGTGACCGTCAAGCGGTGCGGTGGAGGGCTTCGAATTTTCCTTCTACTTTCTCCTGCGACTAAATGTTCCTTCGTTTTCTCATAACGTGCTCCCGGGGGTTCCAATGGGAAATGACCTAGCCCTAGCCTCTTCATCCAAGACGCATCTAGAAAGACGAGCCTACATAGACTCAATACAGATAAAGAGACACAAACATCCCAGACAAGCTGGACCAGTAAAATTCGTCTCTTGGCCATGTCACGATGCACACTCAGAAAAGGCAAATCTCAACTTGCCCAAGGCGGTGGAGAGACCCAGATACGCTAGTGTAGATGACTGATACCCATCATCATCAGTGGCTTCACTCAACGCTTGAGACACGCCTGCCAAGCGGAGAGAAGGAATGCTGTGACGAGGGTCTGGCCTTTCTTTCTTTCGTCCCGCAGCATCTGGGAAGGAAAATTGCCCTTCGATTCGCAGTCCCAGCGGGCTTGATGATGCTCACCGTTCGCCTGCTCTTCATTGTCACCCACCGACCGGCCGTCCCTCGCTTGATCATCCTTCAGGCTTCACTTCGTCTGTGACCCACGCTCATCACCCATTAGAAGTATCGACCGTCAACCATAATCCCCCGTGCCTCATCTGACGAGCAACGAACGCCAGATCGGTCTTTACCCGGCCGTCCATCGGGGAGTCACTTACACGCCCTCTCCCGCTTCTCCGCTTCATTCTCGTTCGGACTTCAGCGTGTGCATCGGTGGGACCCTCCAGCCCACAAAACGAACGTTGTGCGCCCCTGCTAGCAATAACTATTCGTTGGCAATCTTCCGGACTGCACTCCAGCCGGTAAAGGGGACTAATACAGAGGCAACACCGGATGAACGAGAAACCCGCGCTGCTGCTGCTGCTGCTGCTGCTGCTGCTGTATGAGGTGACCGCAGTCAGCCCCGAGCAGTCTGCTGCAATAGTAACAGTACCTACTCAAAAGCAGTAATGTATAGGCTAAGCAAGGCATGGAACGAGCTGCAGATGCAGGACACTGAAGCCCGCAGGACGCAGATGCAGGACGCAGGCCGTAGTGTGCAACACAACGTACACTACGTAAATCTCGAGCCAAGCACAACTCAGAAGTCACCCTCATCAACGACCCGGCGGGTGACTCGACCGCCCAGTTCGAGTGTCTGCCAAGAGCAAGATTAAAAACACAGAGCCACCGATGAAAAAGAAAAGCGGGGTCGAGTCCTCCAGGACGCGTGCAAGATCTTCCTCGTTCTCCGCCAGAGGCCTCCGCTTGGCAAAGGCGCTTGCACTCACTCGTCCTCGGGCACTCCGTTCCCCTCTCCAGTCCACTCCACCCCATGTGCGCCCCAAGGGCCAAGACTTTGCTCGTCTTTTCGCTCCTCGCTCCTCAAAGTTCTCCACGTTTTTGGCCGTTCGACTCTTGACCTCTGGGTTCCTTGGCTCTCTGTGGGAGAGCTTGTAATGAACGTCTTGGGGGTTCCCTCCGATACCTCCATTCTCTGACACCGTCTTGTGACTCTCGTCTCCCCTGGCCCTCCCCTGACTCGGAACCCCGGAAACTCCTCCCACGGCACCGGAAGACGTTCAAGTGAGGCCGGTCCTGTCAGCAGACCACAGGCACGAAGTCGCGGGTCTCAATAACCAGCGCCCGCCGATCCAACGGCCTAGGGGGCACTGACATATCGGGGATCCGGTCTCCCTCGTGCTGACGATGTGCTGGACCTTGGACGGCTGTAATCCTTAATTCCCGCAAACCCGTGTCCGTCCCGCTCCATCCTGCTTCCTGCACTGAAAACGGACACTTCACTGAATTTTCTCCTTCTCTCTCAAGGCTCACCTGTTCTATCATAATAACGAGAGACTCACTTGTGAGTAAAGTCGGTGCTCCAAAGTTGCCGCGAGACAATCTTGCAAAAAGACGGTTACAACAAGACGGCTGGCGAAATCGGCAGGTTTGGACCGTGAAATAGATCACACGAACAATATTTCCCGTCCACCGCCACATTTTAAATGCATCCGTCTTAGTTACGGCGGCTTGTAACTAAATTAAACTATCGCCCCGCGCGCCAAGACGCCTCGCGATAACTCACACCGGTCGATTCTCCGGCACGTACTACGTAGGATATTCTGTTCGGTTTGCCTCCGAAAGGCGTACCTATCCATCCGCCCCAGCCACCACTTTCACCCATTTCCCGGAACCCTGGGTCAGTAGATGCTCTCACTCGCAAATGCTGATATCGCTCGCCCTAGGACGAGCAAAGTACATCATCACCACCAATCATGACTGTCGCCGAGATCGCCTGCTTTGGTCTGTTAAGCAAACAAGGTCCTGACATATGGCCAGCCCACTTCATTGACGTAGACTAGATTTCCCTTTGTGCTGGCTCCTGCGGCAAGTTCCTCCGGGCATCCTCGTGCGGGAGTTGATGCGATCAGTCTATCGTTACCACCCAACTCGCTCTCCGGTCTTGTAACTTTCCACGCGCTGGTTTTACCATGACAGCAGACATTAAGAAGGCCACATCATTTAACGACCGCTTTGTGTTTTGTAATTGATTACGAGGGGCAATCTGGCTGTGTTCCGCGGTCCGGTTAGGCGGGTTCCCGTCAGTAATATCAGGTGTAACTCGGTCGCACTGCTTTATGCGTTGCTGTTTTGCTCTGATGTAAACATGCCCAGTATTGCTTCCCGTGGGAGAGGAGAGCTGGACTAGGGGCAAGCTGTCTAGTCTGAGTCGGAAATTGGTCAAAAATGGATGATGGTCGCTGCGGAACGTCCATTTCAGTAGTTCCCGTCTTCTTCACTGCTTCACTTACCAGCCTGGTTCCATATCCTTCGCCGCAGTTCACCTTGCTGCTCATGTGATCTCGAATCTCTGACAGGGCGTTTCGGCATGTGGGCAATGGGTCCCATGTTGCCATCGCATTGACACTTACCGTGATTGCTAGAGATTTTCGTGCCCCATTCCAAGTACCTTTTGACTCATCATGAAACGAATCACTTCATGTTTGAACGACACAGGAGGACGCAATGGGCCAGATGGGTCCGTCTCCAAGAACAGAGCTAGGTGCGACCTGGATCCCGTTTGTTTGGAAGCCGAGAAACAAGGGAAAAAACAACATACTCCATGAACCACATGCAAGCTCGATATCCAAACAAACCCGAGAGAATTCACGATCATTATGAACATGGCCTTACACATATCATAGATACCATCGCAGGTACACCTTGGTCAGTTCTCCTAGTATCTACATCGGACGTATCTACCACTTAGATTATCGGAATAACTATCCTGCGCAGGTAATAGTACCAGAAAGATAGGGTTCTTCCGTAATACTATAGTTATTCGTGATATCTATCTATCGTAGGTATGGTGGTTACGACGGCTATATGGGCAGTCCTTACGTGTAGGGTCCTGGCCCTCCTATTAGTTGAATCGGCGCAATAGGTGGGTCCGAGCGGCCCGACGTAGCGCTAGTTAGGTCGGCGACGAACCGCCGACTAGGCTTCTAATACTAGCAGTCTTTTATTACTGCTGGCCCCTACCCCATAATAGCCTATATTCATCGAGATAACTACTAAATAGCAACTACTTATAAAAGGGGCCTAAATAGCCTAATAACTGCAGTTTTCGCACGTTTTGTCGTTATCCCCCGATATGCTATATATCCCCGGCTACTATCGAACGACCTACCCCTCTATCCGTATTATCGCCTTGTTATTATTAATAAGCTATTAGAGGGCTTTATTCGGCGTTAACTTCGTGAGTCCGTCGGCCGGGTTATTATTACTATAGATCTAGCGGATCTCTGCGATCTCGTAGCGCTCATATAACTACTATAGCGCTATTATATCGATTATAAGGCGCTTTTCTTTCGTTATACCTAGCTTAACGAGGCACTTATATAGCGAATACGAGTTAGTATAAATAATAGTCGATATTAATAGTAGGTCTAGTCGATCGGAGACCTTTTAGAAGGTTATTATAATCGCATAGGCTATATTAACGCTAGCAACTATGCTATAGATCTCCGAGGCTAGTATGCTATAGGTAATGCGTTTTAACTTTGTTAAGCTATAGTAGATAACGTTACTATTAATTTCAAACGTATTAATAGCCTTATTATCGTTAGTCTTATTAGCTAGTATAATAATAAAACCTAGTTATAACGATAGGTCGTCGTTATTAGTAAAAGATCTATTGATAAAAATAAATAGTTTTATAGTAGCGAGGTTAAGCGGGATGAAACTAAGGCCTCTATCGAGGGATTATAACTACTAGAATATTCGCTAGTTAAGGGTTCTAACGTCGTTATCTATAGGGTTTTGCTATTATATAGCGACGGATAGGTTAAAATAGGCCTCAGGTTAGCAAATTAACGCGATATACGCGCTGCGGGCGCGTTATTTAATATATTGCTGCTTTCGGATGGCTTTATTAGCAGAGGGGTCGATAGGGCGTAACCTAAGCCCTTAGTCCTTTTAGCAGAGGGTGAGGGTATTGCTATTATCGATTATCACAATCCTACCGTTAAATATAAGGGGGTTATCAATAGCAAGGGTCTGCTTAGGTTTAGCTAAAAAGCTAGCTTTAGTTAATTCAGCCTCCTTAAGGGCAGAAAACACGTCGTTTAATAAGCTTAATATATTATTAGTTTATATACCTATAATAGCGAAAGATAAGTTATTTTTATCGATATAAGCAGGCAGGGGTCAAACGACGAAGTCTCTATCTCAAGCCTCTCTTTATAGTAGTAGCTATATATAGCCTACTAATAGGTACTAGCCTTAGTAATACTATAGAGGGGTTTTATAACCTCTATAATAGTATTATCAGGGTATTTATACTATATTTAGGCAGGGATTTTAGCGAGGATAAGGCAGGCGAGATAGGTAGTAGACTAGATATAAGCTTAGGTAATATCATAGATCTAAAGGGTTTTGCTATTAGCTAATAATAATAGGGCGATTATAAGGATTAGCTATTAACTAGCTCTTTAGATCGTAGGGGCCTAGGTTAAAATAGCCTCTTTACTATTATTAGCATAGCCTTAAATAACGAGTCTCGACTTCTTATAGGGCTAGGTTATCTTACCCTTAACCTCGTTAACGATACGGGAGCGGAAAATCCTAATCCTGCTATAGCAGGCAGGGTTATACCTAATGAAGTTAAATACGCCTCGTTTGATAAGGGATTCGATCTCTTATTAGGTCGACTACTCAAAAGGCTCTCTAGGGGTTATAATTACGCTATTGTTATATAATTTAATAGCAAGGTTATAATCGGATTGCTCTTTAGCGGATAGGAAGGTCTTATTAGTAGTAGTAATATCTATTTTAGCGAGGAGTATAGTCGAAGTCGGACCTAGCGCCGGGTTATAGCAGGGCCGCCCTCAGCGCTATAATAGAGCGGGAGCTGCATTATTAGTAATAATAATAGTATTATAGACTTCCTTAGTTGCCCTGTAGGGGATTGCAGTCCTATTGTTATTACTATCGGGTTTTATTAGCAGGTTAGTCGACTAGTAGTAAGGTTTAACGATAGTTAACTAGAAGGATTTCAGCCCGTTAAGTAGTTAAACTATGCATTCGTAGCTATTATTAGAGATAAGCTAGTAAGGGCCCTTCTAGCTATCTTTTTCGCACTATACTCTAACCTCTAACTAGAGAGGTAGGCTTAATATAGGCTTAGTTATAGGGCTATTTCAGGCTGCAATAGCCTCATTAACCTAACGACTAGCGTAGAGTTAGCAGATTTCATTAGTAGCCTTCTATATAGCTTAGGCGCGTTATATAATTAATAGCGAGGGTGCTAAATTATCTATTAAGCGCGGGTAGGCTCCGAATACTAGCAGGGTTAGTATTAGGCTATTAGGCCTAGCGATATTATTAATAGCTTTTATAGCTATTTAGAGGGTAACGTTAGGGTTAGCAGAGGGATCTTCCGTCCGGATAATCTCATAAGCCTAGTATAATAGCTTATAGTATTATTTAACCTTCCTAATGCTATTATAAGCCTTAACTAGGACCTCTTTTATAGAGATCGCTATCTTTCGCGCAGATTAGCGAAATTCAGCAGATCAAAAGGAGGTACTAGCGTTAGTAACTATCCAGTCGGGTAGCCCCTAGTATATATCGATCTAGTAGAGCTAAAGGGTCTGCTATATAGTTTTAGCAGAGATATCCTTTATAAAGCGTGCTATATTAATCGCAGTAGCTATATTAACGACGTAGAGGGCAGGGTAGTTGCTATTAAGATATATAATATTAATAACGACCTTATAGTTAAAATTGCAGTTATCTTTTATTATAAACTTAAACCGATAGGGGCTACTGCTATGGAGTTAGTAGTAGTAGCAAAACTTTGTTAACTTATTAATAATATCGATATTAACGGGGTAGCTAGCGCGCTAGAGGACTTTATGGAGTTATTAGACGGATAGGTAGCTAAAACGATAGTAGATATAGCATAATTCGATGTTAGTAAGGTTATAACTCACGATAGCCTCTTCCGGGTTAGTTATAAACTATAGGTAGCCTTATAGTCGTATAACTAGGGTCGTGAGGTTATTACGAACGAGTTAGTTAGTAATATTATCGAATCTTATGCTAAGTCGGTCTATATTATAAAGGGATAATAAGAAGGGGGTATTCGTTAGCATTATATAGAAAGTCACGTTGCTAAAAGGAGTTATAATAACTATTATTCCGAGGGATTCGATAGGGTTAGCGCTGCTAAAGCAGATCGAGGCTGCCCTAGCTATAGAGGGGTTAAGTTAGTAGTTAACCCTCTTTTATAGGGCTAGAAACTGCGGGTAACCCCTAGTTGAATACCAGGCTGCACCGGAGTCGGGGATAATCCCTCTAAATATAGTTAATAAGTAACAGTTAGTAATGTATATTATAACGGGGTTATTATTTTTATCGACTAATACGTTATAAGAGGGTTCAACGCGGTTAATTATATAGAGGGTCGACTAGTTAGCTAAGCGAGTTATTACATTACTACCGTTAACCGCAGTAGGTTAGCTAAAACAGGCAGTAGTGAGGAAGGCCTCGTTATTAATGCTATTAACCTCGTTGCTATCGTCGTTAATAGATAATAACTAGTAAAAGAGGGTAATAGGGTCGTTAATAATAGAGGGGTCGGCTATAGTAGCTGCGAGGTCTTCGATACCCTTATACCACGCTAAAAACTAGTGATATTCAGCGGGGTTAGCGTTATTTTAGACATATTAGCTGCTCTTGAACTTGCTATAGGCCTTATAGCGATTATCGTTAGTATATTTTATCGACTAATAGCCGGGTTTTCCGCAAATATAGCACTTTTTAGCTCTTACTGCATTATTAAGGCTATTGCTAGCTATACGGGGCCTAAAACGATTCTTTCGGCTGTTGCTATAGTAAGTATGGTCGGTCTAATAGACCCTAGTCCTATCGTTATTTTCAGTAATATATTAGGCTATAGGCCGGGTTATTATTAAGATAGCTGAATATAACTAGCTAAGGACCCCTTCTATCGACTTAGCAGGGTTAAAGAGGCAAAGATAGCACTCTTCGACCCCTTAGCAGGTATTAATAATATAGTCCTATAGGATAAGATCGGAGTAGTAAGCTAGCGGTAAGGCTTATTAGACCTTAGTTATATAGTTAACGAGGATCTCTAAGCACTCTATCCTCGTTTTAGAGGGGTTATCACGGATAACCTAGGTTAATATAGCCTAGTACTACTCCATTAGGTAGGCCTAGCGGGTATTATAGGATTTGAAGTAATTATAGAGTTTCTTAACTATAGCTAGGAGGCTTAACTAGGCGCTGCTAAGTCGGTTAAAATAATAATCGCAGGCTCGGCCTTTTAGTATAAGGGGGAGGGCGCTAGCAGCCTGTAATTACTAGATCCCGACCTTCTTATAGATATCCTGAAAGATAGTTAATTTTACCTCTAATATATTATATTTAGCGCTACTATACTTTATATCGTTAGCATAAAGCTTAGCTAGATCTATTAACTACTTTAGCGTAGCTAGGAGGCTATTATAACCTATATCCTAGTTATTATTAACTACGCTATCTCCGCTAGTAGGCGTGGTTTTTACTAGCGCTATTATAGGAGGGGTCTATAGCTGCGGGGTTCTAGCTTAGGCGAGGCTCTCATTAGGCCTCGTAAGATAGGGCAGGCATATAAGCATAACTAGTACTAATATCTCGCGAATAAACGTTAGGTTATTAGCGAGGTATTATAAGAAGTCGTCTATATAAGCATCTAACTAGGCTTAGCTCTAGTAATAGAACTTAGGTCTAGTTATAGCCTTAATAAGCCTAATAGAGATTATTCTAGCTACTAGGTTAACCTATACTCTATAGCTAACGATATAGTCTTTGAGGGCCTTCCTAAGCTTCTAGTTAGTTTTGCTAAATAGTTTAGTAATCTAGCTAATAAAGTTATATAAGAACTCGCGCTAGAAGGCTTAGCTAGTATTCTTATCGATCTTATAGACCTTAAGTTAATAGCCTATTTATATATTTACCTATTTAATAGATATATTAGGAATATTATCGCTTTCCTTATCGATCTTAAAAACCTTGTCCCATAGGTCGGGCTAGACGATGCCCTTAAGCTAGGTGGGGATAGGGATATTACTAGAGATAGATCCTTAGATAGATCTATCGTAGGTAGTAGGAGGAGGAGGGGGGTTACTACCTAGCTTAGCAGTTAGGGTAGCTATTATAAATAGAGTAGTAGAAGTAGGGGGGGGTATAGTATGCGTTATTTTTCGCGATATCGTAGCTTTTTATATCGAGGTTGTTATATATAGGTGCAAAGCAGCCTAGACGTTATCGCTGTAATCGTTTACTTAACTGGTCGTTATATATAGGCGTAAAGCAGCCTGGATATTATTAAATAGTTATTATAGTAGCCCGTAATAGTCGTTTCAATCTCTCTACTAGTAGTAGTAATATTAATAGCAGAGACGTCTCTTCTACTATAGGTAGTAGTAAACCTTGCTAATCTATAGTAACTCGAGTAGTTATAATAGTTAAGTTAACTACTAATTAGTATCGGAATAACTATCCTATATAGGTAATAGTACTAGAAAGATAGGGTTCTTCTATAATACTATAGTTATTCGTAATATCTATCTATTATAGGTATAGTAGTTATAACGGCTATATAGGCAGTCCTTACGTAAAGGGTCCTGGCCCTCCTATTAGTTGAATCGGTGCAATAGGTAGGTCCGAGCGGCCCGACGTGGCGCCGGTCGGGTCGGCGACGAACCGCCGACTGGGCTTCTAACATAGATTAATTGCAAAAGTTGATGTGGCATTGTGAATGTTGCTGGTCCTGCATGAGCCTCGTCTAATTTTCCGCAATGTCCTTTCCCAATAACCCTGTAAACTCAGGACTGCCAGAGAATCTTAGTCTATAATTTCCAATGTGCCCTGTTAGTGAAACTCACGAATCGTGGCGGTACTCGCATTTCTACTGTTCTCTAATGGTGGATGAAACCGCCCACTCCCTGGGGGGCGAGCATTCTAACTCATCACGCAATCCACCGTGGCCGTTGAAGGATGTTCACCGTAAGTGAGAAAAGAAAAAAAGGAAGAACAAGATCGCAATAGTGAATTGCAGTTATTCAGATTCACTATGGCTGTCAGAAGAACTAGGTCGGTCAAAACAGATCAATAAACTCCAGCCAGCTGTACTCAGTTGGATACACAATACTCATTCTTTGTTACGATTTTGAAGCCAGGATGGGCAGGCCAGAAATTAGTCACAGGCCGCTTGCGATGAGCAGCAAAGGAGGCGTTCAAGCCCTGTTGCTCAGCTGAAGCTCAGACTCTGCAGTCACATGTCTGTCTAGCGTAGTGGGCAGCAGAGTGCCACTGTCAGCACCAACTTGGATCTCCATGTTTGGGAGAAGGTTTATGAGTGAGATGGCTGTGGGTAACACAAGCAAAATATTTGATTTTCAGTAAAATCGCTGAGACGCCTAGACTAAACAAATGCATCATGGCTACATGTCTCCATCCCCAAACCGACAAACTCCGAAAGCATCGTGTGTTTTTGTGTGACAAGTTCAGACTCTCAAGCCATACCAATGCCGAAAACTACGAGGAGTAGGTTGCAATAGTGCTACTCAAGAGATCCTTGATGTCATTCAGAACGGTTTTCGCGTCTGCCTGAGAGCCTGAGTCGAGATATTTCTGCAGCCCCGTGTTGATTTTGTCGTAGTCCTCGCTGAGTACATTGAGGTAAGGCAGCACGGCGTAGTTGGTGGTCGGCTTGCTTAGCAAGTTCTGGGTTTTGGCTTCTCCCAGAAGCCTCAGAGCCGTTTGCGCGTTAGGGAGTATGTCGTTCTTGAGCTTGCTCACAATAGCCGTCGATTCGCTGGCGGAGAAAGGAGTGTCGAGCTCTTGAGCGTCCAACATGCATTGGCGGATGGCAGATTGAACCGCGATAGTACGGGACAGAACGCCGGCGGTATCCAAAGAAGACTTGATGATGCCCGTGGGTGTGTTGCCGCTCAAGTTTGACAGGGCCGAAGTTAGGTTCGTGACGGCGTTGCCGAGGTTGGTCATGTCGATGAGGATTGTGTCTGCAGTGGGAATGATCTGGGGTAGTGTGCCCATACTATTCTCGACACCGAAATCGGTGAGTATGCGAGGAAGCACAGCAGTCGAGGCCGTGGCCACGAAGGCAAGGGAAGTAAGGATGTTGGGTAGATGCATCGTGGCGACCTCTGATCAACGAGTTCAATATTCCGAAGCTCAATTGAATGAGTTGGTTGATGAACGTTGAAGTCGTACTTGGCTGCTCAAGATGTGTTAGAATTGCCCTCTTTCCCAAGGATGGAGGGCTGGGCAGTTCGTATTTATCACTCTTCGGAGAAGCCGATGAAGGGCAAGTCCCGTCCCCAGCTGCTCGTTCTGAAGGGCCCTGATCGTCCGCAGTGCCTCGAGCAACAAGCCTTTCCGAGACATCTTTCCATCTGCGAAGTCTCACATAATCACGTTTGCTATGCCAGGCTTCGCTCTTCCCGGCCAATCCGAAGGACGTCAGAGAGCCACACGGCTAGAACGGCTGAAGACTACGTTGGAGAAAGTCTCGCTTCGTTCTTACGGGCGCTACGCAAGAGGCGGGCCCCATCCGTAGTGAGGGATACCGAATCCGGGAGTCAAGGTCTGGCTGCATCCGGCGGTATCTCAAAGGCGGTGCTCAATTTGCGGGGATTATTTCGCCGTAGACTAGTATCCGTTCGAGCGGGCATCTGATTAGGACGAAGAGTCCAAAGGTTTCTCGGAATGTAAAGCGGCGATCGTCCGATTCGTATGATGACAGTTTGTCGCATTTGGTTTGGTGAACGTTGAGATCTAGCAAGGGTGATTGCCTGTTTGCGGTCCAGGCTGTTGGAACTTCACCACTCGGGTATCGAGACTCCGTCACTTATGTGAGACGATTTTTGAAGATTCTAAGCGATGCATGATCTAGTACTCTTGCGTCACCCTGTTAGTCGTGTTTGCTCTGGATTTGGGTCGAAGATCGGGCCGTTTGAGACCCAGCCCCCGGGCCGGGTGAGTGGACAGGAAGAACTGAGGAATGTTGAATCATAGCACAGCAACAATGTTGTCGGAAGCTTCCATAGGTGGGTGCGAATAATGTTCTGGAATTCTTTCCAAAGTACATTCCGATGTTCATAAGGTTTTGCAATCATTGAGAATCTGTAGAAACTAGAGCCTTTCGGACTGGGGGATTACGGCTTGTGCTACCATCTCTCTTACTGATCCCTAGTACTTCAGATTCCCCGCCTGCCAAGATAGTCGACGCTGAGCGGAGGGTCTGCCTTGTGTGCACGTCAATGTGTTCCAAATAGTCCTTTCAACCATCTCAGTCTACTATCGAGTATAATTCCTTCCCAGAAGTGGAAGATCCAAGTGGAACGCAGCCGATGGTCTGGCTCCCGGACTCACTCAGAAAACAACACTGGTATTCATTTTATTCGTAAAACTGAGAGTTATCCCCCAAAACCGCGATAGGGAATCAAACCAAAAAGGCATTCGTGCAACTTTGCTTTTCCACAACCAAAACCCCATCTGTCAAACTATGTAATGTGTCGCTGCAAGTCTATCCTCACCTTCACGACCAAGACCTGATGGAGTCTAACTTCTTCATGCAATACCATATGACCCTAGCGAGGCGGGTGGGTTGTGTGTGGTGCTTCAAGTTATCAAGGATATAAACCCCTTTTATTTCCAAGGGCAGCTCAGCTCGGACGAGTACTGGTGCGCCGAAGTAGCAGCACCACCTTTTCCGATTATTTCTCTGAGGCAACCAGGATGCAGAAAGATCTGAGGCAGACGCTACGGGCCACCCGATCTTAGTCCGATGGTAGGTGGGAAGTCTGAGTATGGAAGAGGGGCGCAAAATGCCACAGGAATCTGAAGCGCCAGCGATCGCGGCTGTAAGTGCTTGATATCTCCAGGACAACTACGCTGACTGTTCTTCGAGGTCTAGACTTTGCTAGGAACCACCCTGCCAGGACCCTCAGGTTATCGAAACTGAGAGGTGGGATCGTGCTCATCCTATGATAGAGAGCAGGTTATGGATCCAGCTTGCGCGTTCAGTCTTGGAGAGTCAACGGCTTCCTTGAGCTCCAGTATTCGGGAGTATCGCACAGTCAAGGGGCGCACGTTTCAAACATCCAACACGATCGATTACTAGTAAGCAGTCGTACTTTCTGATGTGCCGGGCCAAGTCAAGCCATATAACATAACTGATATACAGGTACGTGATGTGCTGATATTTGTGCTCAAGGGTCCCTAATGATGAAAAGCATATCGAGGGCTTCGACCCATGTGTTTTGCCCCAAAAGTTCGCCCACAAAACCCTCGCAGCTAACATTGATGGACCTGCTTGCTAGACATCATTACACTCTAATGCTTATAGATGACCACCTGTGCTACGCCCCTGTTCCGGTAGAGAAGGGCAACTTGGTTAGGCCCCCCCCCCCCGAAGTTCAGTATCTGAGTCGCTCTCATTGCATTTCCTGAGAGGGCGCTCGATGTAGACACTGGAACGGGAATCTGAGCCATGTGAGTAACATCGGGTATGCTTTGAGTTTTTGCGAATGGTTTTTATCGAAGGGATATATCTCCGGTTCAGCCGAAAAGGGTCCCGCCCAATTGCGTCTTTCAAATCGGCGACACCCAGCAAAACTGGACTTTCAGAAGAGACTGCCACGCGCCCTCCTTGTACGGAGGCATCGACAACTGACAACGACTGTACAGACGGGCATTTGCACATTTGAAAGCATGGAATCCTATCTCCAAGCTAGATCTGAAGATCCCAAGATCCAAGAGAACCCGGACCATGTCTTCAAGAAGTGAGTGCGCCTATTTGGGAAGCCAGTGACATTACCGGGCGCACGTTCCGTATGGCTCAGAATTAAGGTCCTGATGAAAAGATCATGATGGCTAAACGCATGAAAACAGCTGGCTTCGTGGACGTTGTCCACAAAAAGGGGAAGGGTCTCATTGGTGGTTGGCCGAAAGACAAGCATCTGAAGCAGGTTGGGTTCTACGCTGGGCTCTTCATGGACCAGTCGCTTGACGGATGGGCTCTCAGGCCTATTGTTGAGACTTTAGGGTGGACGTATGAGGAAATTTTGGTCTGTTGATGCAAATGCGACAGGCTCTCAAGGATCCCAAGACAATGCCTGACTTCAACTAGTGACTATTTCCAAGGAGAGCTCGATATTTTGTTCAGACTTGACCGCATCTCAGTAACATGGTTTACGGTCGCAAACCGGAGACGCCAGCATCCGACAATTGAGGAGGTCAGACTTTCACTGTTGATACGCAGTTAGGTGCTATAGCAGCTGAAATAACACTAGGGGTTTATGAATGTGACCGAATCGCAAGCACATGGCTTTCTCTTTTGAATACTAAGACGAATAAAACTTGCTGATACTCGGCCATTGCGCTGGTAAGAACAAAGAACGCGGACCCCAGTTGCATAGCTTCTGCAGGCTGCGGTCCGCGTTTCCATTTCACCTCGAGACCGAGCCACCAGCTTGAAGTCCCAACCTTGGCCTTGCAGCCAAAAGGGTTGATCCAAGGAGAGCATGACTGGATCCCACGATACCTGGTGCTCCAGACAAACAAAACTGAAATCGAAGATGGACCTGCCGGACCTACTCGGCGCTTGACAAAGGCTTCTGGCCATAAATAACCCACCTGCTATTTCGTCAGCAATAGACGCAAACCAGACCGGCGAATTCGCCCAACAGATACAGAATGCAAAAGGGAAACAATTGGCAGGCTCATCAAAAAGAACTTACAGAGGGCAGTAATGATGGATGCTTCTATCCTTCAAATCTTTCCTCACATCCACGAGAAAAGTTTGCACCTCCTCCTGAGTCCACTGGAGTGCCCTGGTGAAGGCCGCCATGGTCCAGGCCTCGAGTCCTTGCGAGGCATTGACCAAAGACCAGTCTCCAAGTTCCTTGAAGTACGGGTCTTTGGGCCAGTCTCCGCCTATCGGCCACTTGAACGGCTCTATGGTAACGCCGATGAAGCCTGCTTCCTTCAGCATGGGGACGAGGCTTGGGACGTGAACAAAGGGGCGACCAAGAATTCCGGCCGCTTCTCCAAGCAAATCAGCCCATTTCCAGAATGCGTGGTCGGGCGTCAAGGATCCATCATCTGATTGGGTGCGGGCATGGCCTTCGAATAATTCGATGTAGCCCCCCGGTGTGAGATTACTAGAACAATTAGATGGGCATGTTTCAATCAACGAGTGTTAGCAACAACTCACTCATATGCCTGCTTAAGAAATGCAGGCCAATCAGAGATGCTTGAAGTCATGCCTCGGATGTGGATGTAGTCAAAAGACTGCGAATACGTCCACGGCATCTCAACGTCATCGACCTCGAATCTAACATTTGGCGGGACACTGAGGAAAGGTCAGCAGAAGCCAAGACAACGAGTTGATATAGTCATACAATGTCGTTTGTACGGGAGAAAGGTCGACCCCTAAGACCTGAATCTCGTTCAGCACTGAGACCACTGTTCATGTTTGTTGCGGCCAAAGTACCTCTGCTTCAGGGTGCTCCTCACCAAACTCGATAGCCCATAGGCCGGTTCCGGTCCCGACATCGAGGACACGTTTGACGCCAGAACCCTCCTTGTTTGGAGGGGCAAGGCCTAGGTTGTAGTGCAAGGTAAGAAGATAAAGATTGTGTTGTAAATCTGGATCCTGCGTAAGCAAAGTTCCCGGACAAAAGTCACTTGAAGTACCTAGCCTGTCATTCTCCCTCTCGTCATTGGGGTAAAGATATTCTGATCTCCGTTAAACATTTTCCACTCAATCTTGGTTCAAGGGAGTAACATACTTCCGTCTTTGTACTTGTGATAAGTCCTTCCATTCTCCACGCGATGTTCGAAAATAGAGCTACTCAAGCTGACAGACGAGGATGCTCGAGTCTAAACCGCGTCAGGATACCTCATATGATTAGTCAACAGAAAATCAAGAAGTTTTGCTCACCGACGCTGTGTCTGAGGCTATGGACTGTTGCAGAAAGTCAGTTTTATGTTGACTGAGCCGGTGTTTTCTGTATCTCTCACGTCATCATCGTCCACCGCAATTGCAGGTCCATGTGCGGTTCCGGAATTCAATGGCGTCTGGCTACTTTCCGGCACAGGCTCGCCGACCGCTCTGTGTCTGCTAGCATTCTCGGAGTTCTGGTCGTCAGCCATTGTGTATGGTGTGGATTCAGCGGATGAGATTGAGAAGGATCCAAAGTCCAAGAAATTTCGGCTCCAACGGGCTTTTCAGTCAAAAATATCTGGGAGAACTTCAAATTACCCCTCCTTCTGGCTAGTGATATTTATGCAGGTCGGCGGCGGGTTGGACCACCGTATCTGCCGTTATTTCTATGCTTGCTCTTCCAACATCTTCCAACAAGCATGGGACCGACCTCCTGCGTCCGCGTGGGGAAGACCAACCGAAATGCGTCTCTCAGTAGATGCGTCTGCAGCATGGCGGACCAACAATAGTAACACTTCGTCTGGACAGCCAATCACTCCATCGGTCTCCCATGCGACTGCCAGCGGTTATGTTTGGCGCGCCGCGTGCCATGTTTTGCGATTCGGTCGGCAACAACGCTCCTAGAAGCCCGCTCCACGCCCAAGAGTCTGTAGGACGGATGTCAGATCCTGGTTTGTCGAGAAGCGAATCGGAATTGATCCATACGCGTCCAAGTACCCAACAAACCAACAATGTCACATTTAAATATTTTCGGGAACAGCGCGGAGACTTTGCAGATGCGAGGAATTCATGAACTGACAAAAATTCATTTCAGGCTTAAACTGATGTGATGAGTGTTCCGATAATTTGAAATGTAAGTATCAATGTAAGGCGAGATCTCGTCTGCTATCCAGCCCAACCAAACGCCATCTTACCCCGGACCAAAAAGCCCATATTGCGAGGCGATTCTCAAGGTCCGATTCCCATCCCTATATTATGATATAAGTCGAAGTCTTTCGCAAGTAGCCTGACCCGTAGAGAGCCGGTGCATTTAGCTCCAGTTAATAACCATGTTCCGCGGGTTCTAAGCAGCCACGAAGCAATGGCATGCAGAAAATGTCCATCGTTGGGAATGCTGGAAACGGTCTCAGAAATCAGCCCAAATTTATCACCCAATGAGCCAGCGCAAGAGTACGAGGGGTAGGCAACGAAATCTTTGGTAAAGCGCTCAAAACCACGACCAGTCCCGACAATCCGTCATTGTCGTTTGGTTACGCGTGCCTGTTCAATGCGAAAAATGACACTGAAATTGCCCTGTTACTATCCACGCAACAGTCTACGGCCTCCTGCAACGAGCTCTTATCGTTCCACGAGACTGGATTTCGAACAGTATCGATCTAGTATAAAGCATTGACCAAAAACCTTGGATGTCCGTGGCCCAGCTTTGCTTCAAGCATCCCGCTGAAATACCGAGAAAATATTATGCGCGCCGTATAGTCACGGCACTGTTTAAGTACGAATATCCGAACGCCTCAACTCTTTTTCCTAAACTTCGCTTTAATCTCCGACACCACAGCGGCGGTAACATCCTTGGTCTTTGCCGTGCTACTAAGATCCGCAGTCACGATGCCTTTGCCGGTGACGTTTTCGATAGCTTCCATCAGCTTGCTAGCGGCATCCTTCTCACCCAGCTAGGCAAGCATTTCGGCAGCACTCCAAAATGTGGCAATAGGATTGGCCACGCCTTTGCCCGTGATGTCGAACGCCGAACCATGAATAGGCTCAAACATTGACGGGTTCTTGCGGGTGGGATCAAGGTTGGATGTAGGGGCGATGCCAATGGAGCCGGCAAGCGCAGCAGCCAGATCGGACAGAATGTCGGCGTGCTTTATATGTTAGCATAGAGTCTCCCGGATAGATACGAAGGACCTTGAGTTACCAGGTTGGTTGCAACAATAGTGTCTAAGCTCTTGGGTTCAAGAACCATCCTCGTCGTCATGGCATCGACGAGCATCTTATCGAGCGTGACATCGGGGAAGTCCTTTGCGACGTCGTACACGACCTCATCCCACAGCACCATTCCGTTGCGCTGGGCATTGCTCTTGGTTACAAAAGTCGGGAGCTTGCGGGGACGGCTTTGGGCAGTTTCGAATGCAAAGCGGATGATGCGCTCAACACCGTGACGGATGAAAATGGCAGTCTCAGTGGCAGTCTCCCAGGGAAGGCCGCGGTGAGAGCGGCCGCCTTGGCCAGCATACTCACCCTCGCTGTTTTCGCGAATGATACCCCGGTCCAAGTCGCCTTCAGCGCAGTTGCGAAGAGGAGACTGCGTGCCGCGGAGAACTCGTGTTGGACGGACGTTGGCGCATTGCTGCAAGGGCTGGCAGATGGCTAGGCGAAGACCCCAAAGAGAGATGTGATCCGGGACATCTAAAGGTCATCAGAACGTGGTGCAAGAGATGGTCGTGTGGTTTGTAGGCAATGTTTAGGCGGAGCACCGACGGCGCCGAAGAGAATTGCGTCGTGCTTTTTAAGCTGCTCAAGACCCCCGTCCGGGATGTACTTGCCCGTCTTCTTATAGGTGTCTGAGCTCCAGTCGTAGGCGGTGAAGTCAAGATTGGATTGTTCCAAGGGTCTCTGAAAGAAATTTAAGAACATCCACGACCGCATGGATGACCTCGGGACCGATCCCATCAGCCCCCATCGAGGCGATGCCGTAGGTCTTTTTCGCGGGAAGCGCACTAAGAGACATGTCGATTATCTGAAAGGGTGGACTGAGCTTCTGTGGATGGTGAGTATGCAGACCGGCGTTGTAGATGATGAAGTGTTGGTGGCTTGGAGGCAAGTGAAGCTGTATAGAAAACTTCCAGTTGCTTGACAGACACCGTGAACTGTGTTAAGTTCTTTCTTTTGTAACGTGTGAGTAAGGCCGGCAACGGCTAGATCTTCATGATGAGCGCGAAACATCTTCGGGATGGATGCCGCCAGGATCGGAGTTGGTGGGGCTGTGGTCATGGTGGAGGCCGTGATCTGAGGTGTTGGCGGCGGGGCTGAGTATGGCCGCGTAGCAACAAGATGCCGCGGACAAAGTCAACTCCGCAGCATCGCTGAGTTGTTGCCTCGCAATATAACCAAGAAGCCGGCATGATTCGCGATCATGCCAAGTCTTTGGTCAAATTGCGAAGTCCAAGCTTCTCCAGACAATATTAAATGCCAACTCTCTGTCTGTCAGTGCATGGGAGTTTTCTGGCAAGTAATTGCCGCATCAAATGCCGCGTCGTAGTTGACGATTGAGTTCAACAATCATAATCGAACCTTCCGCTGTTGATCATGTCCTGGACTCGTACTACCGGCAATAAACTTCCACAAAGCAAAACCAACAACTCCTTTCATCTTAGGCGTGTCTGGACTCCAGGACAGTGGCAAATCGACATGGGCGGCGGCTCTTGTTGATACCCTCAATGCCAAGCATCGACTTAACACAAGAAAACTCTCATTGGACGACCTTTGCCACGATCACGACCAACCTGTAGCATTGCGAGAGAAGGCACCGGAAAACAGACTTCTTTAAACACGCTGGCAACCTGGGACTCACGACGAAGAGCTTGCGGGGCACTTCTTTGACAGTATTTCCCAAGCTTCCGATGTTGGCGCCGAAGACATCTAGTAGCCTGCGTTTAATAATAGCTTGCACAATGGCGAGGGAGGCCATGTCCTTGTCTCACAGTGGGACATAGTACCACGAAATCCGCCATTTGATGTCCTCATTTTCGAGGGTTGGTGTCTTGGCTTCCAAGCCCTCCCGCGCCAGGAGATACAAGAGCATGTAGAAGTTGCCGCATTTCAGGACAAGATGTGGTCCGAAGGCTGACCTAAGCGACCCTCCCGATCGGCGATTCCAAGACTTCTTGCTTATTTCCCGCAGATTGTTAATTGATGTCGTCTAGACACAGTAAACTGCCTCGACTATGAAGAGGACTATGCAATTCATAAGTCACTTGAGTTCATGTTGAGTTTCTTGTGGAGGCACGCTTGGGTCTCGTCGCATCAAGGGCAGCAGGAAAACCAAGACTCGGAATATTTACTGTTCAGTTTGCCAACCCAAAGAGTCTCACTTGAGGAAGTTTGTTCAGCTTGGAAACTACTATAATGCCAACCCAGACATATTTCAGGACGAGGCAGAAAGTAAAGATACTGAAGCTGAAGAGACTGGCACCGAATAGACCGGGGCTGCAGAGGTCGAGGCTGAGGAGACTGAACCGAAAGACATAGAAAAGAGAGAGGAAGAAGAGCTTAAACGATTGGAGATGGAAGAGACGAAGATTTCGAAGGATGATCTGGGAATATTGACTGCGAAACTTAGCCTCGACATACGACCTAGAGATGCAAATTACCCAGCCCGCGGGTACCCATGGGTACCCGCGGTATGGGTTGGGTAGTAACGGGTACTACCCAGAATGTTAGAAGTTACCTATGGGTACCCATAGGTTATATAGGTTTGGGTTATAGCTAATATAGGTACCTATAGGTTATATAGGTTTGGGTTATAGCTAAATTAGGTACCTATAGGTAAGAGGTTTTATATAACTTATTATAGGTATCTTTTATAGTAATCGACTTAATTCT
>JAOQIF010001018.1:0-30695 GCA_026260285.1 Colletotrichum sansevieriae
TACAAGGAAATAAGTAGGGCTTGATTTCTAAGCAGCTTACGCGTCATAGAAGGTTCTAGATACCTTACCTCTAGTATAAATAAGAGGTGAATCCCTCCTAGAAACTCCCTCTTTTAGATAGTAACGATGAATACTATTACTTCTTTTACTATTACTATTATTACCCCTGCTTACGTAACGATTACGTAACCTACCGACTAACAGGAATAATAAGGGATAAGGTAGTTACTAGATAATACTAGTACCCTATAATACTATAAGGGCCTATATATTCCTAATAACTATCCGCTTTAGAAAGAAGTCCTAAGAGCGTTCTATAATAAACTATCTAGAGGTTACTAGGGGGTTACTAAGATACTAAAGAGGATTAGGAAGTCGTTTTTCTAGAATTTATAGAAGAGCGATATAAAAGAATATATTAAGATATATATAACGTGTTAGCATATGAAACTGAGATATTACCTCTTATATAGCGAACTTGCACCCCTACTAGTACCTACCCGACCCTTTTAATAAATATTAATTAACTTTATTACCAAATTGCTGCTATCCCTTATAATAGGGAATAGGCCTTATAATAATATTCTCGTTATTATTAACCGATTTATAAAATACTCCCTATATATCCCTACTAGGGAGTTACTTATAGCTAACGGGTTAGCTATACTACTTACTAAATATATTTTCCTTATATTCGGGCTCCTAGAAGCTATTATATCTAACTAAGGATCGCTATTTACTAGCAATTTTTAGGCTAAAGTATACTACTTACTAGTTATTAAGAGGAAACTTAGTACCGCTTTTTACCCCTAGACTAATAGCTAAATAGAACGCTAAAATCAGAGCATCGAGCACTTTTTATAAGCTTTCTATAATATTAACTAGGATAATTAGGTAATATAGCTCGACCTAGCTTAATTTATTTATAATAACTCCTACTATAAGGCTACTAAGATACTACCTGCTGAACTACTAATAGGATATTCTCCCTGCGGACCTAATAATATCGAACCCTAGCAAAAGGTCTTAGTAGTCCTAGTAGTATATAATAGAGTTCGGGGTCTACTTATCTAGAGGTTAACTATTACTAACCTGCTTTATAAATATAATAAAATATATAGCAAGTTCTATAATTAGAGAAGGACCCCTATTATTTTCGCTATAAGAGACCTTATATTACTTTTAACTAAAAATATTAAGTAAAGGCGGCCTTCTTAGAAACTATCCGACAAATACCTAGGCCTATTTAGGATCTAACGGGTAATTAATAGGGGATAAGCATATAAGCTATAAATAGATAAAAACTACTAAATTTATAATATTTTCACGCCTATATAATTAGAACCCTTTTTTAGCTTAGCCGTCCTACTACGAGAAATCCTAATTAATAATAAGAATAATAATATCTATATAATAGACTATATCGTTACCTATAGGGGCCCTAGACGGAACTATTAGTATCTTATTAAATAGAAGGGCTATAGTAAACTAGATAATTCATAGTAACTATAATATAATATATCTATTGATTTATGAAATAACTACGAAGCTGAATTGCAGGTAGAAATATCACGATCCCTATACGATTTAATAGGTAATTAGTAGGTAGTTAGAAACTAGGCACGCTAGCTAGGTATTTCAATTTATTAGCCCTAGACCTTTTAGATAGAGAGCTATAAGAGTAGCTAGGGTAGAGGATAGATACCCTACTACTAGCTAACTGCTCCTCTAAGCGCTTCTAATCTCTTTTTATTTTATATAAAAAGCTATAAGAGTAGCTAGGGTAGAGGATAGGTACCTTACTACTAGCTAACTACTCCTTTAAGCTTCTCTGAACTATTTATATAGAGAGCTATGAGAATAGCTAGGGTAGAGGATAGATACCTTACTACTAGCTAATTACTCCTCTGAGCTTCTTTGAACTATTTATATAGAAAGCTATAAGAGTAGCTAGGGTAGAGGATAGGTACCTTACTACTAGCTAACTGCTCCTCTAAGCTTCTCTAAACTATAAAGTCCCTTAATACCTAGATATAGAGCTATAAGAGTAGCTAGGGTAGAGGATAAGATACCCTACTACTAGCTAACTACTCCTCTAAGCTACCTAGCTATTTAAAGAAGAGTTATATAGCTAGACCTAGGGATACTAAATTCTAGACTTATAAGAACTAGAAACTAGGAAGGCTTATAAGAAGAAACTAGGTAGGTACTAGGTACCCTCTAGATAAGTATAGAGTAGCCTAGTCTAAGGATAGACTAGTTTAGAGAGGGGGGATCGTATTATAAGCCTAGATAAGATCATAGGGAAAAGGACTTATCATATTACCCTATAGGAGTCTATAGAAGGGGGGCACTAGATAATATATTAGATAATAGGCTATATTAGGAATCTATAGAAGGGGAATACCGGGTAGCACCCCGGGTAACGGGCTATACTAGGGAAGTCTATAGATAGGGGGCACTAGGTAGCTCCCTAGATAAGTCCTCTAACCCTTATGCACCCTTATATAGTAGACTAGAGGGTTAGAGAAGAATGAACGTTATGACTTTGCACCTATCTATACTGACTCTTTCACTCTGCACCGAACCCCGTTGCGCCAGGCATAGAAATTGCGCCCGTCTTCCAAATCGTTATTTTATCTGTAGTGCAATCTGGCCTCCCATGTCAGCAGCGCGAACCCCGACCGGGCATGGCACACCGTCAGCATCTACTCCGATGAGACCATCCACGCTTCTGCACGAGTATCTGCACTGCCCTGAGCTGGCTCAGATAGACTGAAGGCCCCACCTTACTGAGCACTATGTGTAGTGCGAACTTTGCGGTCGTCGTTGGTCAGTATGTCCGGGCCGGTAACAAACGTGTTCCTGACATGATTTGCAATTTACTGGGGCGTAAGGCGTGCCGAACGGGCGCGGCCGGTCGGCTCGGCGGCGAGGCCAAGACCCTTGATGCGGGGGTAGCCGGCCACAGAAGAGCTGCGGGTTCTAGACCAAGGTTGAGTCGTCGTCCTTTTAACGCATCGGTCTCCGTGCTGCCGTGAAGCGGAGGATTAATGACCGAGAGGCATGACTGACGCCTTGAACGATCGTCTCGAATGGAACACGGGTGCTACACTTTGTTTCACGGCATGGTTTCTTTGCAAGTTCCTACCCCCGGTGCTCTGCTGCTGCGCAATGGAACGAGCATCGTTGATTCAACAAAAAGCGATGAAGAAAACGAACCAATGAGCGCTTCTGAATATACTAGTTCAATCCTCGAGATAAGTGGAGAGGTCGCCATTTAAGCTGCCTATTGAAGCTAGAGAATGTCAAATCAGCTTGACGTGGGGACGCGCCCCTGTTTGCCCTCCTCCGCGTTCCTTCAGGAGTTCAGTCACCTCGAACGTCTTTCCCGTCAATGACAACGTCTTTCCAGTTGACTTTGGGGTCTTCTGGACGATGGAAGCGGCGGAGAACCTGTTATGCTTTCATAATCCTGCTCAGTCAATCCCCTCGTCATGCCGTGGATGTGCTCGTGATTTGTCGTCAGCATCTCTTCAACCCAGCATCCCGACTTCTGGTCACCGGTCGATCTCGAACCTAAGCTACGTACAAAGCTTTCGAATTCACAAACTTCAGCTGAGGAATATACTCCCGCAACCCATCGCTATGTATCCGGCGAGGAACAGGCTTAGCCTCTCCGCAAAGCGACTCCAACGACTCGTGCCCTGGTTCTCCCATGTCCTGGCGCATATAGAGTATGTGAGCAGACAAACAACCAGGACCGGTTTTGGTCTCGGCTCGATCCCATCAACCATCACCAGATGACCCCGAAGCACCATCTCAATATGGCAGGTCCAAAGTCCGCACGCCATTCGAAGTCGAACTATTGGCCCCCGCATGTGCTGGGCCGTTCCATCCGCCTGGTCCCAAGAAGGAAGCTCTTATGGCCTTGGCAGACCAACGTCCCTTCGGCTCGCATCATCCGCGCCGTTGGCGACAAAGATTTGGTTGGGGGCAAATCAGTGGGAAATTGCACCGTCTGATCGATTGATAACAACGTCGAGCACATCGCGACATGGCGGAGAAAGGTAACGCGCAAGAGCAATATTCAGATCCAGCCCCGGCCTTCGTCGTCTTGGCGTGCATTGCACTTCTCGACTCTGTTTCTCCGTTTGCTACGCGACCATAGGACGCAGGCACGAACATACCAGGGGTAGCTGGTTGAAAGCAATGTCCAGCTACGACGACCGGGCGTGATGTTGGATCCTGGCATCACGTCTTTGTAGGTGGAAATGAGCGAGGTGGCATCCTCCTGCTTGACCACACCTTTTGCCCACAACGAGCTTCCTGCAGACCGCGTCGCTCACAAAACAATTTCAACGTCTGGCGCCAAGGGCCGTGGCTAACAACCGAAATGCGTTCCACTTCTGAGGACGACTACTTAATCGACCGCGATGCCTGCGACACCACCTTCTTGATGATCTCCTAGGGCAGCCCCGCCCTCTGCTGTCTCGCCTCTCTTTGAATTTTGACCTAGCAAGTTGGCAAGATGCGTCTCACGGCCACTGTATCCGCCTTTGTCCTCGCTCTCCATCTCGGGGGCGTTGCGGCTATATCTTCTCGTCAACACGCCGACGCCGATGACGAAGCTGTGACGTTCGTCGCTAAGAGCTTCATCATCGAGTATGCTCCTGTGAGTGCCCGTTGCAACATGGTCATAGTCCCCAACTGACACTCTCCGTTTATAGGGATCTAGCGCCCGTCGCCGGCGTCAGAACGTCGCATCGACCGATGGCATTACAGTTGTGAAGGAGTTCGCCAGCGATGTCTTTTCCGGTGCGAGCGTTGAGACAGAGAAGTTCACACTGGAGTCACTCCTAGGGCTTCCCGACGTCCTCAACGTGTGGCTCAATGAGGAGGTCAAACTCGCGCCTTGGGAGCCACAAGCTGCGGCTCCCGAGGATGCGCCCGAGTATACTACGCACAACGCTACCGGGGTGAACAAGCTCCACGCTCAGGGAATCTTCGGCAAAGGCGTCAAGGTCGGCGTTGTCGACACCGGCATCTGGTACAATCACCCGGCCCTTGGTGGTGGGTTTGGTCCTGGCTTCAAGGTTGCCGCCGGCCACGACTTCGTCGGCGACGGCCTGTACCCGCAGAGCGGACCGAAAGCCCCGGATGAGGATCCGCTTGACACCCGGGGACACGGAACTCATGTTGCCGGTATCATCGCCGGAAAGAACGACTTGTACGCTTTTCTCCGTAACTCAAGCAATCGGGTTTGCTAACTCACGGCTGCCAGCTGGACTGGCGTTGCACCCGAAGCCACGCTGCACGCGTACAAGGTCTTCTCCAACGCCGCTTCCACCGATACAGCCACTCTCATCGAGTCGTTCCTTGCTGCGTACAATGACGGCGTTGACATCATCACGGCAAGCATTGGCGGAGCTAATGGATGGTCTAACAACGCATGGGCAACAGTGGCGTCGCGACTCGTTGAAGAGGGTGTCGTCGTGACAATCTCGGCCGGTAACAGCGGATCAGCCGGCCCTTTCTACGGCAGCTCCGGTTCCTCTGGAAAGAATGTTATCGCAGTCGCCTCGATCGACACCGAGCTTCTTCCTGCTATTCCTTTTGAGGCTACCTTTGGCGGCTCCGACACCGTCCGAATCGGCTACCTCCCCTCTGAGAGCTACTTTCCTAACACCATCGTCGACTGGCCCATTGTCGCTTTCAATACCGACACTGAAGCAGTAGCCGATGGATGCGAGCCATACCCCGAGGGAAGCCCCGACCTGACCGGCAAGATTCCATTGGTTCGCAGGGGAACCTGCACCTTTCAGATCAAGCAGGAGAATCTCGCTGCTCTTGGTGCCAGGTACATCCTCATTTACAACAACGCCTCTCCAATGACAACCCCAGGGACTAGCAACACCGATTCTGAGATCGCCCTGATTACCGCTGAGTCTGGTGAGTCCATCATTGAGGCCATAAAGGCCGGCACCAACGTCACAGCCGACTTCTCCGTCAACCCCGAGGTCCCCATTGCCCTGGATTACCCCGCCGGCAACCGACCCAACACATTCACCAGTTGGGGTCTGTTGTATGATAATCAGCTTAAGCCCGATGTCGCTGCTCCTGGTGGGAACATCTTCTCGACATATCTGGATGGCAGCTACGCAATTCTCAGCGGAACCTCAATGGCCTGCCCGTACGTTGCTGGCGTAGCCGCTCTTTACATCAGTGAGCACGGTGGCCGCAGCGTTCAGGGAAAACAATTCGCTCGCGCCCTGTCCCGTCGCATCATCTCCAGTGGCTACGCTCTGCCCTGGTCTGATGGGACCGCCACTGACTACGGCTATACGGCGCCCCCAGCTCAGGTCGGCAACGGCATGATCGATGCCTGGAAGGTCCTGAAATACGATACTCAGCTGGAGTTCGAGAAGATTCAGCTCAATGACACTCGCTACTTCAGCCGCTACCACGATATCACTGTTGCCAACAACGGCAAGTCGGACATCGCCTACAAGCTTTCCGTCCAGCCCAACGCAGGTGTTGACGCTCTCGCCTGGATCCCGCCCACTGGTGATCTCCCTGGAACGAAGCGCGTGAAGACTTTCGCCCAGCTGTCGCCTAAGACCTACACTCCTGAGATAAGCTTGCCTCGCGACTTCACCCTGAAGTCCGGTGAGAGCAAGACCGTGTCAGTCAACTTTGAAAACCCCGACAACTTGGGCTGGAACGCCACGGGCCTGCCGCTCTATGGGGGCAAGGTGGTAATTCAGGGCAGCAACGGCGAACAGGTGTCCGTTCCCTATGCCGGAGTCGGCGCCGATCTTCGTAACACTCTGGGCGGTGTTCACGAGGCCGGCTGGCCCCAATCTGTCTCTACCACGGCGGAGATCCCCATCTCTGAGAAGGCCTCCTACACCTTCGACCTCAGCACCGGCGCCCAGGACTTTCCCAAGATCTTCCAGAAGCTTCTCTGGGGAACTCGCCAGATCCGCTGGGATATCTACGAAGCCGGGTGGACTGAGCGTCAGTGGGCTTACCCGCCTGCTGTAGGAGTGAACGGCTACGTTGGTTCCGTCGCTTCCTGGGTCGGTTCCGGCCAGGTTGAGATCTTTGACCCCGAGCAGTATGACCCGGACGAGACCTTCACTTACCCGACGACCGATGTCTACCGCAATACGGCCGCCAGTTATAACGAGCACTGGTGGTTTGGCAAGCTGGGGAATGGTACGCAGATTGCGTCTGGAAACTACACTATGCGCTTTGCCGCGCTACGGCCGTTCGGTGATCCCACCCATGCAGACAACTGGGATGTTTTCAAGACGCCTCAGATCCAGGTTCTGGGGCAGTATTAGGTGGCGAGGAGCATGTGAATACGTAACGGCGAGGTTCTGCCATATAATTTGATAATGCGTACTGCAGATTCCGGACCAGCTTTTTCTGAGTTCAAGCGGGTAGGTGTAGCCTTGAATATCATCACCTTGGCCAGAGATTGAGGCCCCCAACTTATCGGTTCGTTATGTTAGTCCGTGGGATTACGTCTTTTGCCCGTTCGGGATTGGCTCAAAACGTGTACATGGAGGAAAATCGCGCACCGTCTGAGGGCTGCTTTGCAGTACATGACGCTACCTCAGCGGTTTACGCAATCGAGCATAGATTCACCTCGTGTGGGAATCCTGCATTCTAGGGGCAGGAAACGTTCCACTTTATGTGGCTGTCAGTAGCCGAAGGAATCTGGACCTTGAGACTCAGGGAAACGGGGTCACGGGCCGTGCCGCAGGCCAAGGGGGATATGGGAGGGGGATGTGACTTCTACGCAAGATTCCTATGCAGGTCGAGAGTTGATGGAGGCATACGTCAGTAGGAACGTCGATCTCGACCCGGACGCATATGAGATGAGGAAGACGAGTGCGATTCCTTTTTGTACTTTGAACCATAAGCCGGGAACATAGTCACCGGTGCTGGTGCTGGTGCTTATAGGGGCCATGTCCTACTCCAACGAACAATCCACTCCAGCTTTCTTTTCATGCTTTCTATGAGACGACTTTTTTCTTCAAGTTACAACATTTTCCAGACAGATATCTCTTACACCCGCTCACAACTCTCGAGCTCGCCCTATTCAGGATGAAAACTGAAGAGTGTCCCGAGCAGTTCACCAACACACGCAAGGCGGACTTCAGTTCTATTTACAGCCAGCCGGATCCGCGCGCATACTTCCGAGCCCTCGGGCCGTTGCAGTACCAGATCCCGCAGCATGCGCTCCCCTTCGTGGAAGAGGTCCTCAAACTGTCGGCGTCTTCGGGGACTACCGTGGGGGACAACGCCAACGAAGAGTTCAAGCGCCGACAAGTTCTCGATGTGTGCTGCTCATACGGAATCAACGCGGCACTCCTCCGCTGTGACTTGGACCTCGACTGCCTGTCACAACATTACGAATCCTCGTCCGAGCTCTCGGTGCAGGAGCAGTTCGTGTCAGACAAACAGTTCTTTGCCCTCAAGCTCTGTCGTCCAGAGGTCGAAGTCCTAGGTCTCGATGTCGCTCCCGAGGCGATCAAATACGCTGTGAGAACGGGCCTGCTCAAGAACGGCTGGGCTGAGAATCTGGAGATTTCCGACCCGTCACTGCACTTACGTGGAGGGCTGAAAGATACAGAGGTAATCGTCTGCACGGGTGGTGTCGGGTATGTCGGCATACGTACCTTCTCTCGCATTCTGGCCGCCGTGGACCGCCCTTCCAGGGTGTGGATGGTAACCTTCGTCTTGAGGGTATTCTCGTTTGACGAGATTGCAACTGCACTGAAGGAGAGGTACGGTCTTGTCACAGAGAAAGTGCAAGGGCGGTCGTTTCGGCAGAGAAGGTTCACGTGCTGGGACGAGCAGCATGCCGCCGTTGAGGATATGCGAGCCAGGGGTTTGGAAACGGCAGGGATGGAGGAAGATGGCTGGTTTTATGCGGAATGTTATGTCACGAGGCCTGGTGATGTCGCGGGGTAGCTGCCTGAGTTCAATCAGCTGTGAGATTTTTCGACGGTTCAAATGCCATCTTCAGAGCACAATTCCCCGGATGAAAGAGCCCTGATGGGGGAATAAACAGGAGGTGCCGTTCCCTTCATGGAGAGAGATATGCAGTGTCTATAGTATGTACCTAACAGTGGGATAATATGTACCGGAAGAATGGATAAACGCGTAGCTAGCTACTATTTGGAAACGGCCCTTCTCGTGGCGTTCGAAGCACCTGTGCCGTTCGAAGCTTGAACGTAGAAATCGATGCAGCTCTCGTAAGTCTGCTTGTTGGTCTCGGCGTACCAGTACCACTGGATGGCGCACTTGCCGCCAACGTCGCACGACTCGGCCAGACCGTCGGGGATGGTGACGTTGAAGTCGGCTGCGTCCTCTTGTCAGCGTCCAGAGTCCGGCGCAATGCGTGCGTCGGATCAGCTTACTGTCAGCAAGGGGGTCGGGGTTGTCGGTCGGCCAGTCGGCCCAAGAGATGAGGGGCTCGCCGATGGCGGTGTTGGTTGCAAGGTGAATGACGGAAATGTTCTGTGTTGACGTGTGAGCGCATAGTTGACAGTAACTTGCATCACGGGATACGTACGGCGTGGCCGGGTCTGTGACCGGCAACGAGATCGATGTGGAACGGAATGACCTCTCCGAGCGTGACGACGCGGACGTTGTCCTCGTTGTCTTCGTATTGGTATCCGCGGCACATGAAAGCGTTGCACTTGTAGTCGGCGTCGGCAACCTCCATGGCGTTCTCGATAGGGCCGGCAGCATCTGTATCGCAACCCAACGTCAGCTGTTGTCGATCATAAGAGACTTTGAGTCAGTCGCATACCGCTCTCGAGCTTGTCGGTGACGGCAGTGCCGCAGAGCTCCTCCTGCTTCGGGCCAGTCTGTAGTAGGTCTCAATGAGCTCGGAGCCGGGACGGAAAGGGGGGCCCGGGGGGGCTCGGATGCGAATCTTACCGTACGAGGCTCGGGGTCCTGGACCACACCATGGCCCCAGACTCCGGTGGCCAGAGCCGCAGTCAGAGCGTGAGAAATCTGCATTTTCAAATGGAATGAACGGAAGACGTGCCGGCACGAAGTAACGAATGCGTGAAATCAAGGTAGAGCTGCCGGTTTTCCCGTCGGTTCGGGGCGCCAGAGACAGAGGGCTTTAAAAAGAAGTCGAGCAGAACTTCGCACGCCGGATTAGAACGAGGTTCACGGATAGAAATTCAAGGTTAAAGATCGCCGATGGATCTACAGGAACTGTCCCTCCGCCCGCTGTCCAATCCATCGCGCCCGCGTAGGCGTACCCGGTTCCCCTTGGTTTCTCCACAAATGACAATGCAAATGCCGCCAATTGTGCTCCAGAAGTTATTTGCTTGCGGCAGCGCGGTAAATAACCATGCAATGCGATCAATCCACTACAACCCCTCCTGGTGGAACCGCAAAATCAAAAAACGGGCAAGGAACCCAGCAATTGGTGGACCTTCACCGCTGAACGAAATTTGGAGGTGTTCATCAAGTTAGAAAAGGAGAATCTACCGCGACTGCATCTCGTGACGCCAAGATCTGAAGAGAGACGAACCGGCAAGCAAAAGCTTGGATCACGACCGGTAACATCTCGGAGCTCGTACCCGACCCTCGAGACATCAAGGGCCTATGGGATATCTGACCTGAGAGATGATTCCATCGTTCTGGTCTGAACAGCTGACATATTGACTCCAAACACAGTAAATGGAGAGAGTTGAGAGGCTGGGACATTCCACACGAGTAGCACCTTACTTGCGAGATCCCTCATTCGAGTGCATCCATGCACAGTAAACAGACGTACACTAAGCTCGTGGCCTTCAAAGGTTACGTGACTGTCATACTTGCCTGATTCCATGAGAATCATTTCAACTGCTGCAGAGCTGCTGTGGAGAACAGCGGGGTCCAATTGACCATAAAGAGGAAACAATGGAAAGCAAAAAGCTGGACCAGAATTCGATGAACAAGATTCCCTTCAGCAAACGCAGAGACACACCATTGCTGCGAGGACTGGTTCCGGTATGATTTGGCTCAACTCAGTTCACAGATTACCGCGATGGCCGCACCTCTTTCCGTCCCGAAACATTCTCGATTCATCCCCAACGCAGCCGGCACACGCGAACATCTCAAGTTCACCGGCGATCCTGATGTGCTTGTCCGAGAATTTCTGGAGGCCGTTGTGATTGGAACCTCTCCGGCGACGGAATATTCCCCCGGGCCAGTGTCGCGGTCTTTTCTGAGGACCAAGTCTATGAGTATAATATCACATAATGGAAGCATCCTCCGCGCAGCAGGCTTTCTTGCGGTTATGTATCAATCCCTTGACCGGCCTTGGTTCTCAATAGCCCAGAGCTCACCGAACCGAGTTCCCTCTGTCTCGACGAGCTTCCTCGGGCTGCCCGTCTCGACGACTCTGCCACTATCCATCACGATGACGGCATCGAAGAAGTCCATCACCATGTCGAGGCGGTGAGATACCATGACAATGGTGTACCGCCCAAACTCCTCTTTGATGATCTCCTGCATCAACCGATCAGTCGCGTGATCTACGCTAGAGCTGACCTCGTCCAGTAGCAAGATGCCACCGCTGCGTCTCTTGTACTTTGCGTCCTTGGAGCGCCGTCTAAGGATTGCTCTCCCGAGACTGAAGAGCTGCTTTTGACCCGCGCTGAGACTGTCGGCGGTCATGCCCTCGTGCAAGCCGCCGCGCTCTTCGACGAAGCCGGAGAGCTGCACGGTGTGGAGGACGGAAAGGCAGTCGGCGTCTGAGGAGGCGTTGAAGGGGTCGAGGTTGGATTTCACTGTTGTTCCGTCGGGAAGAAAAACTGGGTCTTGGGGCACGGCAATGATGCGCCGGCGAAGAGTGGCGCGGTCGATGCGATGGAAGGGGATGCCGTCCATCTCGATGTTTTGTGAGGTTGTTGAGATTGGGTCGAGTAAGCGAAGAAGCAGGAGAATGAGAGACGACTTTCCGCTGTAGAGTGTTAGTTCCGTTGGCGAATAGGACGAGAGATTGTGAACTTGCCTTCCTGTGCGGCCGCAGAGAGCAGCCTTCTGTCCAGGTTGGATCGAGAAAGTGAGATCTTTCAAAGCTAAGCTCGGAGGAGTATTGTCGCCGTCCTTGGATTTCTCCTGTTCATTGCTGCGTATGCCGGTCAGTCGGGGCTTTTGCGAAGCTGGTGATTTGAGTCACTCACCTGTAAGAAGCAGATACACCTCTGAGCTCAATACTGCCAGTCTCAGGCCACTCTTCCGGTGGCTCAGTGTCTTCGCCCTCAAGACTTTCAGGCTTGACCTTCTCTGCAAAGGTTTTGATGCGAGCGACTGCGCCGATGGATGTCTCGAGCTGAGTGTAAAACCGAATGAGCATGGCGATCGTCTCGCCCCACGACATCAGAGTAACCAGGGAGGCACCGGTGAAACCCGAGTTCGTCCTCAGTTGGGTGGCAAGTGTCACCAGAATGACGGCGACGCATGCGACCATGAGCTGCATAGCCACTACGAGCCATTGCTGAATCATCGCAAGAAGATAGGCAGGGCGCTGCGACGTGTCGAGGAGGTACTGGTTGTGTGCGATGTCCTTGTTTGCCCAACCGAAAGCGCGGATGGTGGCAACGCCCTTGATGGTGTCCAGGAAGTGGGTGCTGGATCAGATTAGCGATTGAAGCGGTAAAACTCAAGAGGTACCTACTAAAGCGGGCTCTTTGACTCGAGATCCAGCAAACGCAGTTGTCGAGATGTTCTTAAGTAGAACTTCTGCACAATCCAGCAAAGTCCTACCACCAACGGATAGCTGATGGACATGTACGGCGACGCGACAGCAATTACGGCCCCCATGGCCACGGCGTCGAAGCCACAGATGACAGCGTTGAGCAAAGCATTGGGTAACTCGTTATCAATGAGAGTCATATCCTGAGAGAATAAGTTGGTGACGACGCCAGAGTCGGTAGAAGTGAAGAAGCTCAGAGGCGCGTTTATGACGGTCGTCAAGGCCTGCTGATGCAGAATCGTGCCCGAGGACGAAGTCATCCAGATGATTTGAGCAACACCAGCGACCAAAAGACACAAGAGCTGAAACGCCTTGAACATCCCAAACAACCCCGCGTAATAGGCGCTGCTCTTGTGAAGAGTGTCTTCAGTCCAGAACTTCATCCAAATTGTCGGGAAAGTGTTCCACGTGGAATACAAGGCGCAACCACCAACAAAGATGGCAACTGCATAGAGGTTCAGACTCTTGAAATAGTGCACGTAGACCTTGAAATCGCCGGTTTGCCTTGACTTCTCCATCAGCTCCGCAGTGACGGCTGGTGGGCGCTTCGGTTGCGATCCTGGTGGGGCCTTGCTCTTCGCAGCGGAAGCACCGCCATCTTCGGAGTCCGCGTCAGACTCTGCCCCCAAGACTCCAAGGCTGGCAACGTACTTCTTGTCTCGCATCAAGTCTGCAAATGTCCCCTCCTCAACCATGGTGCCGCCCGTCCCGAAAGCGATAATATGGTCGGCCAGGGGTAGGTACTTGATTGCATGCGTGCACAAGACCGTTGTCGCCTTCCGTCGTCGAATGATACCATCTAACCCAAAAACCCGCCGAAAGACCTCACTAGCAGTGTCGTTGTCCAGACCGCTGAGAATGTCGTCGATAATCAGTAGGTCGCAGTTGAGATACAAGGCACGAGCCAAGGACACGCGCTGTTTCTGTCCACCGCTGAGCATGATACCGTTGCTTCCAATCTTGGTATCATCACCGTAGGGGAGAAGTAATAAGTCAGTCTGTAGCATACAGGCCTCGATGATTTCATCGTATCTGGTTTGGTTAAAAGTAGAGTAGCCAACGATGTTGTCTCTGACGGAACCGTTTGACAAGAAAGGCGTTTGCTCGCAGTATCCAATGGCTGTGTTTCGTGAGGGTATAAGTACTACGCCACTGCTAAAAGGGACCTCTCCCAGAAGGACCTTGCACAGGGTCGACTTGCCGGAGGCGACTGGCCCAACGACGATGGTCAACTGGGAGGCGGGGATCGTAGCGGTGATACCTCGTAGAACCATCTTGTCTGCTGCCCACCCGAAACTGCCATCGACTATGTAGAGAGACGGAATCGATCCCTTGCTGTCCGAGCTGTGACGTCTGCTCTTGTCAAGGGGTTTCAGGGGGATGCCTTCGAGATTGTCTCTGAAGGCGGTGTCGTCTGAGGCCCTGTCGTTGGACAAGGAAGAACGAGATGACTGTCTAAAGTCGACCCGTGACTCCGCCTCGAGGAACTTCTGGATACGATCGAGACAGGTGAAGCCAGCGATGACAGCAGGAACCATCTGGAACAGCTGGCCCAGGGGCGCGTTGAGTAGCACCAAGAACGAGAAAGACGTGAAGATGGTGGTAGTATCGAGGCGAGAAGCGGCAAAGGCAAACGTGATCGCCGGGGAGATCATGTCTGGAGCTAGTGCTGCTAATGCGGTGACGATGAGCATCCATCGAAACTGTGTTCCAAAGTGAATCTCTTCGACACGCATGTTCTGGACGAATTCAGCGACGGGTTCCGTAATGCCCGAAATCCGCAGATACTTCATGTTGGAGATGACGTTGGCGGTCAGTCCAACTCGCTTTTGGATCTGGCTCATCCATCGAGATTGCCGTTCACCTGTGAAGTTGGCAACGACGACGGTAATCCCAGTACACACCAGGATGACGACGACAGGTGCGATGAAGGATACGCCCAGCTGACGCTCCAGTAGCCAGCATCCAAGAGCAACCTCGACGGGATTGGCCCAAAACTGGTGAAGACCATAGAAACCGCGGATGATACGCTCGGTATCGGTGCTCATCAGCGTGACCGCGGCCGCGTCACCCGCTGCGGTGAGTTCTGCCTCTGTAGTTTTCTTGTAGATCACTGCCGATAAGCAACCGCGGCACATGTACAGCGACCGCTGTGAAAAGTAGTTGTAGAGCGCCGTGGAGACGGCAATGCCCGTATATATCATGGCTGCCGCACCAATGAGACCGTATCCGGTGTTCTTCGATGCTTCCGGATCCTGCAGGTATTCGAGCAGAGTCTGGATGAAGAAGGGCTGGCTAAAGTTGAATCCAATCAAGGCAACTCGCGGGGCCACAGGGAGCAGCAACGGCACAGCCAAGGCCTTGGCCAAAGCCCTGGCGAGCCCGTACTTTTGACCGCGGTAGGTGCCCTTTTCGAGCTCTTGATCGAGTGTGATCTGCATCGTCTCGGCGATCATGCCCTGGTCAAGAGAGTACAGATCGCGGACAGAAAGAACGTTGCGATATCCGCGGAGGAAAAGACGATTTAGCCACCAATAGACACCAAGGCTGAAGAGCCCACTCGTCTCTTCGGGACTGTGTTCATTCGCGGTCCAGTGAATCCATCGAGTTTTCCTTCGGGCCTCGAGGAGGAGAATCACAATCTTCACAGCCAGGGACGCGGTGAATAGGCGAGCGAATAGCTGTGTTGAAAACGTTCTGGCAACCAACCATGACGTCCTAGTTTGCGCGATGTCGAACAACACTTGGAGAAAGATGTATGCCGTCAACAAAATGGATGGTCGAGGTGCTCTCGAGTGCTCCAGATAAGACAGGCCGAGCATGAATAGGGCGGCAACGAATGTGAGGGCAGACGCCGAAACGGCGAAACCGTCAACGCGGGAGCCATTGGTGGTGGTCTGGAGGATGAGAAGCACAAACTGCAGAGTTGCGAAGACCGCGATAACCGCCTAGAGCTAGTGTAAGTCGGGCATCGAATCATCAGGATGGGGAGTTGGGGGAGGGGGGAGAGGGTTGCTCTTCACACACCAACTTGATTGATTGCACAAACTTGGCACCGACAATTCGCGGTTTCTTAGAGAGGTACGCAATGCGAGGTAACGATAGTGCAGCAAATACAGATGCAGGAATGATGGCGAGAAAGATTCTCTCAAAGCGAAGTGTGAAGTCGAAGTTACCGCGGCATCCTTCTACGCCAGGCCCGAGGGAATCGTCGTTGAGACACTGGGAACTCATGGTTGGGTCTGCTTGGCGCAAAGGCGGCTGATGTAACTCTGCCTCGAGGGTACCGCGCCCATGGGATTCGGGGTTTAATGACTGATCGAGCCCGATACCAGGAAAGAAGAGAGACGTATTTGACCTGCAAGAAGAGTGGCTAGCTAGCTCAGAAATGGGGTTGTATGCTGATGTCTTGAGCCCGAGAAATCATCTCAAGGAGTGGCTTGACGGATAAGCTTAATCTCGATGTCCGAGTGATTCCCCGCCAAGATGACGCTGCCTATTGACTCACGCAACAGGATACTCAGAAAAGATTGAAAGCCATACCTGCAAGACGAAGCTCACGCGCGGTCCGTAACATAAGCTTGAAGAAGACTGGCCAACCACGACACGATCCCCAGAGATTGCGTCTTAGTGCAGGTTAGCTTGGTTGCGATACTGTAAGACTGCGGCGTCGCGGCCTTCAGATGGAGGCACCGACACGCCAGCGCCGCACGCAGTAAGACTGCTGCAGCGGGCATCCTTGCCAGCGACTTGCAGGCCAATTGTCTGATACGGTTGGCTACTTCCCCAATGGCTGCGCGGCCGACTGCGAGTAACAGTGGTCTCGACAGGTGACCAGCATCAGCACGAAGACAGATGAGGAAGGTCGTTGGCCGTTGCCTGGACCCTTTGGACCATTTGGAGACGAAAGAGTGGAGAAGCATGGATCGGTGCTTGTGGAACGAAAGGCTGAAGCCCATCGGTTCTGTTCCGCAATTTAGGCAAACCGGTGCGCTGCAGTGAGAGTGTGCCGCGAGCTGTGATGCTAGCTAAGGCAGCCAAACCCAGTCCGAATTCTGCAAGTTCGACTCGAGCCTTCTTGTGGATCTGCATTCGTGATCAATCGCAGCTCCTTACTACTAGCGAAACCGCTGGTTGGCAGGCCAGATTTACTGCTGCCAATGGCTCACACGGAAGTTTGGAGAGACCGTCTCCTCTGGCTCAGAGCACCTTCGGCATCCCGCGTCCACAATGACCCGGGATCGGCGTCCACCGGAAGATATGTCGGGAGCAATTTGTGCCGCGATAGTGGCTCTTGAACGGCAGCTAGAGGTGTCGAGGGTTCCCACATCGCCGCTGATGCGAAAAGCGAGCCCCAATGGTAAATCTCCGACGCGGAGGACATCTGGCTGTTCGTGACGAGTGTAGAGTCAATCGCTGACGAGGCTTCGAGGTCAAGGGAGACCCACAGCAGCCCGACGGTGAAGATGGATGCGTCTGCCAGGGGCAATTGATTTGCCTGAAGACGAAGCTGCTGACGATGCCGACGACGTTCAGCTCGGGTATCGCTAGCCGAGTCCCGATCGAGAAACCAGTCTGTAGAATGGCGGGTTTTCAACGCGTTCGAAGTTTTAATGCTTCGATGGACGTCTCCCTGTGAATTCGGACGGGTGCATTTGTGTTTCCCTCGCAGGCCATCGGCGTTAGTGGCAGAAACTATGGTGGTGGTGAGGAAGATGGAAAGTTGCACCACTAACGACATTACATAATCTCCGCCCGCCTTGTTTCGGAGCCGGAGTCGGCCCATGGCGCACCGCCACATTCATACTCTGGGGCGCCATCCTTCATCAGCCACAAGAACATCCCACCCTCCTTTGGCTTTCCCCCCGGAACCAGCCACGCATCCCTCGTTGGACGTTCGACCTCCTGGCACGAAGAAGAATCGAAGTCACTTTCCCGCAAATCCCCGCACGTCACAGTGCCGTCAGGCGGTCCACAGCGCTACTTTGCCCTGCAGATTCCGACCCAACAGCAGCCCAGGACCGTTGCGGCGCAAGGCCTGACCTTGGTAATCCAACCGCTGATGCTGTCACTGCCTGGCCGGCACCGCTGGCGCTGCGGAGTGGACTGAAGCGTTGCCAGCAGTCGCCAAGCTTCACCGTCAGACGATACATGACACCCTTCCAACGCCGAGGCAGACACACCAGGAGCCAAGCTGAGCTGGGCTGTGCCGAAGCGATTATCACATTCCGTTTTCGAAGTGGACTGATGATAGATCCGAGGTTTAAAAGGAGCAAGATACCGAACTTTGAAGAGTTGTCGGCCCCAAAGATCTGCAGAAATCCCTCGTTCATCAAAGACACCCCCGCTGCAGAGGCGAAACAAGAGAGAGGAAGACATTGGGTACATCTCAGACTGGCATCAAAGACGCCTAATCCGACACACGAGGAGCCGAGAATCGCCTGAGAATCGTCACACTGAACGACGCCAAGCAGCACGGCCACCATGTGCATCGTTCTTCTCACTACCGCCCACCCTGACTATGCCCTCATCGTCGTGGACAACCGCGATGAGTTCATCCTGCGCCCCACCTCGCGGCCGCACTGGTGGTCCCATCCGTCCGGCGCCGCTATCCTCTCCGCCCGAGACCTGCAAAGGGAAGAAAAAGGCACGTGGCTAGGCATCACCAAGACGGGCCAGCTCGCCGTCCTTACCAACTACCGTGAGACCGACCTCGGAGATGCGACCCATCCCATCCATGCTACCCGAAGCCGCGGCGGCATGGTTACCCACTGGCTCGGCTCCGACCCGACGGAACCCGCCTCCGAGTCAGTTGACCACTTGGTCAAAGACGGTGGAGTCAAGGGCGTGGGCGGCTTCTCGATGGTTGCTGGAAAGTTGAAGCGCAAGCGCGGAGATGATGAGAAAGCCGCCCGTGCCCTTGAGGGAATTGCCATCATCTCGAACCGCTGCGACAACTTGCAGGATGTGCCATGGATCGCGGAGCAGAGGGGCGAAGTTTACGGCCTCAGTAACACCGTCTACGATGACCCGAAGCCGTGGCCCAAGGTCGAGAACGGGAAAAAGCTCATCAAGGAAGCTATTCAGGAAGCCGTCTCGAAGGATCTAGGCGAGGAAGCTCTCGCTGAACGGCTTTTCAGTGTGCTTGACACCGACACACTCCCAAAGCACTCCGACATGAGCCTGGCGGATTACATCAAGGAACTCAAGCAGTCAATCTTCATCCCCGCCATCGGTGACGAGTCCCATCGGAGAGCAATGCAGGACGCAGTAGCTCGGGGTCCGGGTCGTTTCGCTACAGACGATCAGAAGGCGGCTGAGAGCCTGCAGTTGGGTGAGCGACCAGATCCTCCGGCCGCAGCCAACTTGGGCTTCGAGGTTGGCTTGTACGGCACGCAGAGGCAGACCGTTATCACGGTCGACTGGGACGGCAATGTGACGTATCGGGAGAGAGCGTTGTGGGATGGAAATGGCAACCCGATCGAGAGAGGCAAGGGCGATGAGGTTTTCCGGTTCAAGATTGAGGGATGGGAGAGTTGAGAATTGGATTTGGCAGGAAGCCAGCCATCTAGAGCGAGCCATTTGATGCATATGCCGGCAGTTTTAGACCGTTCTTGCCGCAATTTTCAGCTAGAAGTAGACATATATGCAGGACAAGACATGAGACAAGATTTGTAAGCCATAGTCATTTGGGGAAGGCACGAGTGACCAGACGAGAGGGGCGGCATCGTGAAGGGGGAAAGTGCGCCTGCCCCTCAAAACCTTGGTGTTCTGAGTTCGCGGCAGGACCTTTTGTGATGATCGGCGAGACGAGAAGTCGTGGCATCACGTTCCCTCCTTCCTTGGCAATCCGTGATTTCCATGGCAGCTGCTGCGAGGAAAGAGTATATCATCATGGCCAACCGTGCACTCGAGAAACACGCAATCCCCAAACCATCCAGGAACACCAAAACATCAGAGCACCTTTTTCATCTGAAGCTTAGATTCAGATTTCCAGGCCCATTCGCCCCAGTCTCCCTCTCATTGACCGCACCCGCGCAGCGTCCGATTTCTCAGCCGAAAGGTGCCTCGTCTGATTTCAAGCGAGAAATCTCCTTTCATCTCACTCCACTTGCTGTCCGTCGAGAATGCCCTCCGCCAAAGCCGAACCTGTCGGCTTGGTGCTTTTTTCCCACACCACCCATTGCATCTTCACCCTCCTCGTCCACTACCTCTACCTCGTCCAGGCCAACTTGCACCTCTTCCGAATTTTGGGGAGGACTTTGCAGCTTATTTTCTTCCTCGCTTTGATTTCTTTCCAGCAGGGATTTCGCATTGCCCGTCAGGCCTGGGTGGGCGCGCTCGCGACCTGGACCATTTCCTCTTCCGTCTTTGTCTGGAACGGCCCCTACATCATCTTCCTTTCCGTCGTTCTCTTGTTTTCCGCTTTCGTCGTCATCCTGGAACAATGCGAGACCGTCTATCAAATTCTTCGTTCCTGCCTTTACGGAACCGGGGCTCGCGCGCCTCCGTACATGGAGTCGCCCGACCGACCGTCTCAGGGCCAGTCGGTCCAGTCCGCCGCAGCAACGGACCTGATCTTGAGCGTGCCGAAGCTATCACCATCATCCACAGCACCAATGACAGCCCCGACGCGCAGCCAGAAATCTCTCATCAAGCTCCTATCGCCCCTCGTCAGTTCCATCGCCCGATTCCTGCCCCTTCCCAGCCAAGAGGTGACCGTGCCAGCGGAATGCCGCGACCTTCGCGCGGAAAAGGATCTTTCAATGAGTCCAACGACAACCCCAGAGGTCGCACTCAAGATGCCCGGTGCCAAGATGAGACACTACACCCTCGGCCAAACGAACAGCCCATTCCATCGTCTGAGAAGCGTCCTACTCTTTCTGATCGTCGCATGCTGGGAGAAATTTCAAACGCGAACAACGACTCTGCAGGGATACAATCTCACACCTCGCATCAGCGCCTTGGAGATCGAAAACTACCAGCAGCCCGAAACCCAGCGAGTAGTTTGGCATATTCCCACGTCCGACGCTTGTCAGCCGGCTTCCCAGGAGGAGGACCACTCTCCAGTAACCCCACCGTCGCCAGCTCCGACGTCCATGCAGTCACGGCTGCGGCAGCTGGCCGGAACGATGAAAACCAACCACCGATCTCGAAAGCTCAGCTTGGAACAGGCTTCTCTTCGTCGGGAAGCAGTCCGTCGCTTGCATCAAGCTCGGTCGCTCCCTTCAAGCCCAACTTCCGACCATCAAATCGAGGTGGCCTAGAGAAAAAGCGCATTCCCAAGTCTCGCACCATGACCGTCTTATCCAACCTCACGGCGTCTCTCTCCAAATCGTCCCTCACAAGCTTCAGTGGAAGCGATCGCAAAGCATCCAACCGCACGGTATCTTCTCGAAAGATTAGCAGCTCATCAACACTTACCACACTTACCACCAATACCTCTAGAGCGCCTACACCTACTAGTGCCGAGACAAACCCTCTCATTATCACCATGGCTCAACCTTCTGAATACTGGGCTGGCCGCTTTCAGTCCTTGCACGACCGTTTCCACAATGAAGACCTGCAGCCTCGCACTCTGGCCATTTTGGTGTCAGCCCATGCCTCCAAGTCGACTCTTGTGTCAGACCAGCGCGACAATTATCAACGCCGGGGCAACCTCCCACTCAGCACAACTACCGCGCTCGATCGTTACGGCAGCGCTGCTGTCAGTCGAGAAGCTGATCGTCTATCAGACGAGGACAACCGCTGTCAACGCGTTTTCTTGCATCTGGACTCACTATGCGCTACCCCCGAGGCCCAAAAGAGTCTACATAACTGGCAGGAGATTTACGCGCGCAGGAACAACCGTGAGGCACTCCTCCCCCACGGCGTGAGCATGGATAAAGGATTCGTGTCCCGTATCTTTGGCGGACGACGAAGCATTGCTGTTGCCCGACCCGAGAAGCAGGTGATCGAGGGCAAGTATCAAACCACCGGAAAGAGGGCCAGCATTTTTTGAGCAGCTGTCAGGCGTGTCTCGACCTTCAATGACGGATCAGTGCAAAAGTAGCATGATTAGGCGTTCTGTTTTATAATGGATTGGAGGCATACCGGAAAAGTATCAGCATATTGTTTTGACTGTCTCAGAGACAGTTATGGGAAGAACCTGTACAGAGGACGTGCAGTCCCTGCATCTGTATATATGAGGGCTATGAGAGACGAAAACTCAGCTGTTAGGACCAAATACCCATTTACTTCTACACCATCCGTGAATCCTCTCCAACCCCAACGCCTGCTAATGCATGGTGACCTTGTGTACTCAGCGCCTGTATCCCTCGGTTGCCCTATGCGGTTCTTTGTCTAATCCTCCGCCTTCTTCCTGAGCTTGAGATAATCCCTAATCTGCTCATGCTTGCTCGCGAAGAACATGCCCAGCTTGTCGTTCCGCCAGACCAGCACTCCAATCTCTGACGCGTAGCCCGCGATATCTTCGTATTCTCTAGAAGTGTCGAAATCGCGAAACAGGAATCCGCTCGTCGTCGTCATGCGCTCCGTCTCGAGCTGCCACAACCGGATCTGGTCAACCACCGTCGGGGGCAGCACAGGTCTACTGCGGACCGCGGCCATGCGGTGCATCTGCTCGTGAGCGTGGGCCGCCAGATACGAGATGATTTGGTCGGCGGTGATGCCGCGCTCGACGGCGTTGCGGATCGAGTTGCGCGTCAGGCGCCCCGACACCATGTCGGCGAAACGCAGCTTGAGCTTGCAGAAAAGCGACAGCACCGCGATTTGCAGCGGCGTCTGGCCGTAAGCGTACACGCGGTAGTTTGTTTCGACAATGATACTTCCACTCTTGCTCTCCTCGCTCCCACCCGGCGTAATGCCGCTCGACGGGCGTGGGCCAGTCGCAGCCGCGAGAGCCGCCGTGAAACCCGCGCCTGCGCTGCGCAGCGCACTAGAGCTGCTCGTCAGAGTGGTTGCCAGGCGTGTGGGGAAGTACTGGCTCGGCTTGTGCGAGGGGATGTAGATCAATCCGAAATCCATCAGGCTGGGCAACATGTTCCGTCGCTCCTCCGTCAACGCATCCGTATCGTAAGCGCGTCCCAGCTCCAGACTCGCGAGCAAAAACAGAAAGCTCAACATGTCGGTGCTCTCCATGCCCGCGGCATCCTCGGCGTGATCGGTGGCCTCGAGCCACAACAGCAGCAGGGTCCACACCTGGGCGTTGGCCTCTTGCAGCAAAAAGGTGAATCCCGCCTGGGTGATGCCGACGGCGGACCCCTGACGGCGCACGAGCTGGCCAGCGACGAGCAGGTTCTTAACGGATGACTTAGGTCCGCCCAGGTCTGCGGAGCCGGGGTTGACGGTGTTGACGATGTAGTGGAGGATGTCCTCCCACTTGCGACGGGCGTATTTGTCGAGGAAGGGGACGGTGATCTCGGGGGGCACGGGGAGCGTGGAGGGGACGCCGAAGGAGTTGTGCGAGCCGCCTCCCTCGAGGGCTAGGCGGAGGGAGTTTTTGAAGTTTGTCGTGAGCTGCATCTCTTGCGGGCGTTCTCTGGAGGGGACGGTGATCTGGAGGATGTGGAGGCTGCGGAGGGTCGAGATGGCCATGTCCTTTTGCCTAAGGAATTGTTAGAAGTGACGAGCGCAGGGGCGGTTTGATGAGATGGCTGCTTTTTCGTACCGTCGCGATTCTGGTTTTACCCAGAGATCGAGGTCCTCGAGAAGCATCGGCTTCGGCATGTACAGGATGGCCATGACAATCGTCTTTGCTGGTAGGTTTTCTTTGGGTTAGCTGCTCGTTCTAGCAGTGACGAGAGCTTTTCCCCCCAGGCGGAAGAGGGATTGGGAAAGCAGCGTCTCTCACCCAGCGGCGGTATCATTCTCCGGAATATGGCAAACGCGGTCGAGGGCTGGAGGTATAGCCTCCGGAAGGTCGTCCCTGGCAGCTTCTCCAGGTAGTCGGCCAGCTGGAGCGATTGACCCGAGCTGACCGACATGGTGGGCGGGTTTTTGCGCGAGGGTTTGCGTGCGGAGGAGGCGGGAGTTTGAGAGGAAATATCTTTCGTGTGTTATCTCATGTTTAGAAGAATCTGCGAGCCTCTTGTCGTCGACACGCTCCGCGAGGGAGGGGGAGGGGTTTGGTCGAGATGGTTCGGGGGTATCGTTGGTCGCGTGTGCGAAGGGTGTTTGGCAAGTTCACGATTATTTGCGACAGGCCGTCATTCAATCGTTGCACAGGGATTACTAGGCAGCGGAGCTTTCCGCCTCAGGCCCCACTTGTACCCGGTCCCGTGTCGCGAGGTTACACTACAGGAGTATCTTATCGCCAGCTTATCGAGGCGTTATCTGAGAACGGATGGTACGTGTCTCTGAGCTCGGCAGGCGCACGTCATATTCCAGTCGCTGGATGCCGCCTTTTATTTGCCGAAGATCGCCGAAGTCACTCTGAACTGGGAGTAGAATCTCACAGCTGGACAGTTACTGGATTAACACCGAACGAGCCAAAATGCCACCCAAGCTGCCTCCCCTTCGCTTCGTGCGATCTGTGAGTATTTGACTACGCAATTGGCCCGTATCCCCGTCTCAACAGCGTCACAGGTGCTCAACTCTTTTGCCAAAGACTCCGGGCTTGAGCCGAGGTGAGTAAGATAGCTTCCATCCTCATTGCCGTTCATTCATTGATACATATTCTCAATCTCTTTATACGCAATCTGAACTGACAGTTCTATAGGTTGCTTGGAAATAATGTATGTCTATTGGTGGTATAATGTGGCGTTCATGGACTCATTTACCTGTAGTTCCGGGTGACTGGTGCATCGATCGGCAAGGTCGAGTTTGAGTTGGCGATCCAGAAGGAGCACACGGTATGATCCTTCATGGCGTGTACGATTTCAGACTAATTGATCAATTCCAGAACCGTTTGCAAACCATCCATGGAGGCACGCTGGCCAGTCTTGTCGACCTCGGCGGCTCCCTTGCCGTCGCGTCCAAGGGCCGCTTCATGACCGGCGTCTCGACCGACATTACCGGTTTGTACCCAACGTCACCTCATCGAAGATTGGAGCTGACATGAGCAGTCACATATCTGAATCCCGGTGGAACTCCGGGTGATATCATGACTGGCACTGCAATTTGTGACAAGAGTAAGTAAACTCAGTCAAGATGTTGATTCGGAAGGCTGACGGAATGCAGTGGGAAGGACTCTTGCATACACTACGGTCAACTTCTTCAATAAGAAGGGTGAGCTGGCCGCGAGAGGAAGCCATACGAAGTGAGTTCGGATATCTTACCATCGAGTCAATTTTGAGGAGAGTACACTGACAAGTGCCTAGATACATCGCGAAGACGTGGTCTTCTGAAGACTTTGTTGCGCCTGAGGAGTATGTTGCCGAAGAAGCTTAGAAGAGAAGTAGAGATGGACTTTTATGGCGGCCTTTACGGGCCCAACCTAGACGCGTCGCTAGCGGCTTCATCAGATAGAAACTTCTCCTGGAGAGTAATAAGATTCCAAACTATTACTTTAGTTGCCAATCATCTTGTTTTCTTATTAGATGCAACGTCGAGACCGCAGTCTGAGTCCCTACTATTGCACTTGATGTTGCTACTGCTATTGATCTTACTGCCATTGCCATTACCGTCGTTGTAATTATGTCCAAGACTTAGCAAATAATACGACAGCATTACAAAAGCATTGGTCAGAACACTCAACGCAGAACATTGGCCTTGCAAGTACGCCTAATTCATAGAATGTGTAAATGTCCCAAATTGCGCACTGAAATTAGAGTAGTTTCTAATCATGTAGTCTAATTTATAACTTATAGAGGAGGAAAGTTCTTAAAAAAAAAAAAAAAAAGTCTAACGTTCTTTGGTGCAAGACCACACCAAGAACTTTGTGTATTGAACCCAGACATGACCGACATGGTCCTTATTGCCAGGGTCACGTTGCCAAGACCCTGCTTCGACAGCCTGTAGCCGCAGCAACACCCGCCATCCACTAAGCTTGCAGCCACACCGCGCCCGATGGGTCTGTAGACAAGAAATTGAGACTGGAAACTCAGTTTCTTCTTATGCAAAGGCTATGCATAACTGTTCTGAGCTGCTGATGTGAGCATCCTCACTGGCGCTGTATTCGTCGGATCCAAAGCCTCAGTGTTCTGTGGCTTGTGTCAGAATGCATGAACGCCTATCGGCCTCACTTCTAAGCAGAATCTGACCAATAAAATGATTGAGTTGCAATAAACAGACGATACGTTGAAAGCGAACCCGCCTTAATTAAGGCGGTCGTATCATGATCATTTATAGAAACAAATAAGCTTGAATTTTAAGTGCTATAGGCTGAGAATCACAGACGCCACAAAATCCTGACGGGGATGCCAGCGACTTGTCTGTCTCTCGTTTCCGAATCCCGTTGAGACAAGTATCTGTCTTTTGGACTGTATTTGGAGTTGCGGGAACCCATTCCATATCGAGGTCTCCAGATGAGGAGGGAAAGAAAGAGATAAATATCATCCCGGCAACAAGTTGTTCTGAATGCTGGCGGTAGTAAAATGGCTACTAATGCGGCCAGAAACGAGATCGCAATGCATCTTACCCCAGCCTGTTGGTCGACTCCGAGACCGCCATGTATACTTCAGTCTTCCGTCTTCGGTATTCGATGTCTAGCGAAATCAGCACCAGTTAAGGCCGACGAAGCAGCATTCCTCTTGGCCGCCGTATCTCACTCGCTGCTCTGTGGTGCGTCGCCCCGAAGAATTGCGACACAGATCGCAAACGAAGTGATTGACCAGGGTTCGGCGCAGCACAGCCGTCGCCCGACTAGGGTGGTTGTTGTAGCCTGGAGCGGAGACGTGGCTCTAAGCTGCCAAGTCGGTTGGCTCATCGCCGAGGTTGATTTTCATCGTCAGGATTCCAGTCGGAGCATTACTTAAGGCTCAAGAGATCCTCGAATTGATAGCCTTGCAATCCTTTGATCATCGGAACCAATATCAACAATATCGGCAACTAACATTCCAAACGGGCGCATTGTCAAACGCATTTTATTCATCAGTAAACTTCAATCTCGAGCACCATACCAAGACCCGGAAACATGGACGAGGACTACTTCAGCGATCGCTATGAAACTTTCAAGATCATGCTCATCGTGCGGATCGTACTGACCGCTTTGGTCTTGATCCCAGCTGTCTTCTTCTTTGTAAAGTTGCTGGGCACGCCGCGATATAGCCGGGATACCACTCGCCGCTGGGTAGACAATACCACGGCCGGCTTTGTGCTATGGACACTGTAAGTTTTGCATCGAAGCCAGAGTTCTCTTGTTTGTACTGCACACAACGTAGGACCAGGTCGTTTCCGAAGGCACAGCTGACGAAATTCCTCCCATTAGCGAACACCTCATCCTCATCGTCCTTTGGGCCGTATACACGGTGTCGGTCAAGATCGAGCTGGGATCGACCGGGGCCCTCTACCGTGTAGCAGACACCATCTTCAGCGTCTTACTCTACGTCGAAAGCTTTCTGGTCATCGGGAACCAAGTCGTCATCTTCTTGGCGCTCTTCTACATGGCGCGCGCCCTCACGCTCCTCCGAACCGGCAGCGAGCCCGATTCCACCGCCTATCGCAAGTGCCGCGGCTTCGCCCTCGGCGGCTCGATATTTGTCGCCCTGATTTCTTTCGTCTCCTTCTGCCTTTACCTTAGCGCTGCGTTCAGTTCTCGTCGTGGGTACAACAACAGCGGATGGGTAATGAGGAATTTGATGGCTCAAATCTTCCAACTCACCAGTCAGGCCATCTTGATAGCCATGGCCATCGGCTCATTCGTGTACTCAGCCAAGTCTCGCAAGGAGGCCCTTGGCACCGCTATGGAACGGGTACGTTTGCGATAGAATTCAGTCTATGAAGTCGTCATTAGCAATGCTAACAATGCATCCTAGGCCGGCACGGTGCTTGTTTGGTGTTCCTCGCTCTTCCTCGTGCGAGAAATCTGGGAGTTGTTGAGCTTCTTCTTCCAGGGTCGCGTCATATACTTCCTTTGGGTTCCAACGTTCTGGGTTGACCTAGTATTCGGCTCCTACCTCAGCTTTGCTATCCTGGTGCTCCTTTACGTTGTGGCGACCAAGGCAACATACTCCATGTCGAAGACTCAGTATCGGTTGAAGGTTGCGAGTGAAGACGTGGAAGCCTAAGTTCTTTGCTACTGGAAGGGGATTACGGCCATTTAACAAGACTTGGAGATACTGCGAAGGCGTGATTTTTACTCTGCTTCTTCATGCGTAGATGAGAGGTGTAATTGTTTGACGCGGCATACTATATGATACCATTTGCTTCGGACGGTAATACACCCCTGTTGATGTCCTTCTATAGTTCAGGGCTGTACACACCCCGGAAATCATGCTTCAAGTAGCTGCCACGCGCCCGCATTTGAAGTCCAATTATCAAAAATCTACCAACTTAAGTAATGATACCCAGAGAACGATGTAATCAACATGGGACGTTGAGTAGGTCTGGACTACCATAATGCGCGTGGAACTTTGTCCTCGAGGCCATAGATCTTTGCGTAGAGAAGATCTCCCGGGTGGCGAATTTGCCAGAAGTACATTCGCTGACGTATACGATGACAACATCTGGATGTCTTATTTCGTTTCATGAACAGTTACAATTGGCAGAGACTCAACATCCAATGGCTCTTCGCATTCCCGGGCGGTGACTTAGTGCCTTTCCCACATATATTACGGCAGCGACTCAACCGGCTAAAGACTCTCGTGACGGACTGATCAAGGGTTTCATCTTCGGATTAGCTCGGCAGAAGCGACACACCTTCAGCGAACTTAGGGTCTTTGTCTGAAGATACGACGAAAGCTAAGAACTACATATTTGAGAAACGAAGAAGCGAGGGTGACATTGACTTGAGGCGGGCAACGAGAGCAAAGTCTAAGGGTTGTAAATCGATATTGGATGCGGAACATCCAGACTGAGAGGTAAGACTCAGCATGAGGATTCCCGCGATATCAGACATTTCAGCATAGCTTGCTCCTTTGTGAAGTTCTACGATTTAAGAGCCAAGCTTTATATGCAAGGAAGTTTTACACCCCGCAAAGCTAAGTTGCGGGAGCTATTTCTAGAGCGTTGTTCCAAGTGCGGGAACCCTACTGAGGCCAAGACGCTGTTTGATATCTGAATTCCAAGGGTAGCATATTTATAGTGGGCGTTGACAATGCAATGTACCAATAAGACATTGACAAGATACAACGAGAACCAACGCTGCTCCCTAATGTGCCTACACAAACTATTCTGCTTTCACAGGCTTCCTACCGTAGATCGAGTACCTGGCACGCATTAGCAAAAGCAAAAAGAGAAAGCATGGAAAGAAGACTCACAACGGCCAATACGCGTGGATGATTTTGTTCATGAATTCCTTGCGGCAGAGCGCGTTGGAAACCATTACTTCTTCTTTTGTCCAACCGTGAGCTCTCGTGAGCATCGCCAAGCTCAAACCGTCCCAGCGAGCAACAATGTTCTCAAAACTCAATGCCCCAATTTCTTGAAACTTCTTCTCCTTGGGCCAGGTGTTCGTTGGCCACTTGTATTTCAATACCTTGACATCTTCAAATCCCGCATTGAGAAGAATGTCTTTGAACTTGTTAAGTTTTTTAACATCCAAGGTCGGTCGTCCACCTCGTTCTGAAGCTTCTTGGATCAGAGCTGCGATCTTTAAAATTTGGGCATCCTCCTTTAGGGTCCCGTCGTCACTCATAGGCTGGAGTGGCGTCTCGTTGAATTCGACATATCCGCCTGGGCTCAGGTTGCTGTTGGCACGCGTTAGCTGGTCAACTCAAAACTCACTCCGTGATTCATATTTGTGAGGGGGTGCTGACTCAAAACACTTCTTTGCGTAGGCGTCCCAGTCGTTGATGCATCCGTTCAGCATACGACTATGGATATAATCGAAGGGTTGCGAGTATATCCAGGGCTCCTCGAGATCATCGACCTCAAATCTGACGTTAGGGGGCGTGCTAGAGGTCAGAGTCAGCAGCCAGTCAGCAGCCAGTCACCTCCACCAGTAGAAAAGGCCACTTACAACTCTGGGAAGGTGGCCGAGAGGTCAAAGCCGAGAACTTCCGCCTCAGGGTGCTCATCGCCGAAGTCGCATGCCCAGATACCAGTGCCTGCTCCAACGTCCAGGACTCTCCCGACCTTGGCGTCTTTCTCGTTGGGCGGGGCGTTGCCAAGTTTGTCGTCAAAGGTTATCAAGAAGAGGTTGTGTTGAAGATCTTCGTAATATTAGATTGATTTACCTCCATGACATATTGCGTACCTACCCAGCCGCTCATTCTCAATCTTGTCGTTCGGCAGGTTGTATTCTATGCACGTTTAATAACTTGACTTGCGTCTGAAGGACAGTCGAATGAATGCCTTACTTCCGTCTTTGTAGGCATGTTAAGTCCTCCCGTTCTCCAGTCGATAGTCGAGAACTGAAGCGGCCACACTGGTGCTAGATGATGCTATGCTCTGCAGGCGGCTTCAGTAAAGAAGTCCATCCGCGCGGATACTTGACTTGTATTACCGGTGCTCTCTCAGACGCATTGTCAGTCACAGACTTGAGAGGTTGTCAGTTTGCGCCGCCACGAATACGCATTGGCGTGGGCAATTAATACCGCATCATCTGCTGCAATTACGACCTCGTGGTCAGGCACGGTCTCAGTGGCCTCGGCGCGGGATATTCTCAAGGCGCGGTTCGTTCAAATGTCGGACCCTCAAAGGCGATTTTGGCAACGTCTGCAGGATCAGAGCGACATGGAAATGGGTCGGAGATATTTATTAGCCCGTGATAGTGGGGGGGGGGGGGGGGGGGGGGGGGGGGGGGGGGGGGGGGGGGGGGGGGGGGGGGGGGGGGGGGGGGGGGGGGGGGGGGGGGGGGGGGGGGGGGGGG
>JAOQIF010001019.1:0-30612 GCA_026260285.1 Colletotrichum sansevieriae
TTCCTACTTATCTTATTAGTACTACTTATTTCTATTAGAACTAGGTTAAGTATTATATCTATATAATTACTACTAGCTAGTATTAGTAGCGCGAGATCTTCTATATCTTTATAGCTATAGAACAGGGGTAGGAGCTTCTCTAACGCCTCTATAACTAGTTAGTAAACCCCGCTAGTCTTAAGCTTAGTTCTAAGAACTATAAGAACTAACTCCTCGCTATAGGTATTAAGGAGAGTATAGCTTTATATACCTAGGTATATCTATAGGTTTTACTTAAAGTAGGTTTTACCTTATAGTTAGTTTTACCCTTTTATTAATCTAATATATATTTATAAGCAGCTCTCTAGGCTAAGGATAAGGTTTTAGTTAAGGAGATTATAATATAGCTCGATAATACTCTCCCTACTTACTTATATAATAAGACTTATATCTTTAAGTAAGCTACCTTTCTTAATAAGCTTACTAATATTCTAATATTATAGCTTTTAAAAAGTAATACCTATATATCTACGCTTCCTTTATAGGAGCTTTCAAAGGTCTAAGGTTCCTATATACTTCGCAATACTTACTACTAAGCTCCTATTGCTATCTTCGAGGTTATTAATAGTAATCCCGCGCTTCGATCTAATTCTTATAAGAAAGTTAGTAACGACTTAGTAATAGCTTAGTAGTACTAGGTTTATAGTAGCGAAGAGGATAAGTCCTTAGCTATAGAGGATAGCAACTCTAATAATACTATAGAGAGCGATAGTTATGGTAGTAATAGTAATATTACTAGTAATAGCTCTAAGGAGGAGAGCGAGGATAATAATAATAATAACGAGGGTAATAATAATAATAATAAATAGTAGTGCTAGCGGAACTTTAGCGAAGGTATAGTAGACTTCTATAGTAATATAAGGTTAGATACCCATAGGGTTTATATTACTTTTATAGGGGGGGGTTTTCTCTTAGCGTTTTAGCTATCCTATAGTTAATTAACTTTTCTTATTAATTTATATTACTCGTTATCCTACTTATAATACGACTTATACTACTATTTCTTAAATCTCGCGAGGATTCGCAAAGCGTTCGCTAAGTATTATTTAGGCTCCTAGGTATTATACTCTACTAGCTAGCCTTTCTACTTAACTAAATAAAAGGAGCCTATTAGCATTTCTCACTATAATATAATATCCTTAACTTCCTATTTCTTAGGGTCTTCTTTAAGGTCTAGGAGCTGCCCCTTAGCAAGCTTTTAGCTATACTATAGCTTAAGTAGAGCAATAGAGAAGATATTATACGCTCTATTATACTTCTCTAGGAGTTATACTCTATAGGTATTAGGGCTTATAACTTCTATAACTAGTTTAGGAATAAATCTTAGGGCGAGCTTTTACTAACCCTTTGCAAAACGGAAGTTCTTTATTAAGTATCTTATAATATCTCTAATATTATATAATTATGCTTTTCTTCTAGTATTCGTATTCTTAGCTTATACCTTAGTTATATATCGCTAGGTCTTAGCTATTCTTTAGCAAACCTCTATTAGCTTCTTAAGCCTTTTATTAACCCCTTAGGTCCTAATTATAATATTTAGCAAGTAGTAGTTAATTATTCGAGGGTAATATCCTATAAGGGCCTCAAATAGGGATATGCTAATAGTAATATATTTGCTATTATTATATGAAAATTCGGCTTTAACTAATTATATTACCTATTAATTGCGCGAGCTTTCGCTAAACCTTATAAGATATGCAGTTAAGGTTTTGTTACACGCCTTTTGGTGATGTAGTCGGCTATCGCATAGTATTCTACGTGACCACGGTTAGGCTTAACGCCTATCCTTTAAGTAGGAGACTTCTAGCAGATAGCTTAGAAGTCTCAGCTATTATAGAATATATTACGATATACCTATAATTACTTATTATACTATTTATTATTATTCACGCTTATATTACTCTTTTCCTTATTTTATTCGTAGTCTTAGCAACCCCTACTATAGCCCTAGGCTAGTAGGAAGACTATAATATCTAGTAGTACGACCTATTCTTTTTCCTTATCTAAGACCTCCTTTATACTATAAAAACTTATAACGAGGTAGAGGACTTAGACTTAACCTCGAAACCCCCTTCTAAAAGTATTTATATACTAAAAGGAAGGAAGTTAAAGAAGTTAAAGAGATAGAGGTCTTAATTATTAACTTATATAGCTAACTATTTAAGTTTTATATTAAATTAATATAGTAATCCCTCTCTTATTAAGGAATATTATAATATAGGAGATATAGCTAGAATCGGATATTATAACGAGGCTTATAGGCTCTATAGTTTCTAGTAGGCTTATAAGGACTATACTTTTACCCTTAGCCTTAGCAAACGATTTTATAACTAGATAGCGAACCTTACCTCTCTCGAATAGGATAATAACTATATACCCTATATAGATATTATTAATATAAGCTAGAAAGCAAAAGCTAATCTATGCTATTACTAGATACTTAAGCCTAATAACTATATAGCTATATTAATTAGTATTATTAATATAATTATAGCTATAAGGGATACTCTAGTAATAATAGCACTTTTTATACCCCTATCTAGAGAAGAAAGCCTTTATAGAACTAGCGAGAGAATTACCCTTCTGCCCCTAAGAGACGAAAGAGTTATAACTCCTATTTAGTCTAGCTAGTTAAATATTAAACCCCTAGGACCTCCTATTAAGGCAAGAGCTATAGCAAACAATATTTATAATAGGAGCGGAAAAAACCCCGAACTATAAGTTATAGCGCTAGAAGATATTATTATAGGACTAATAGAGCGAAAAATTCATAGAATACTATAAATTCTTTATAATACTACTATAGGTCTGCTAAAGTAGGACCTACTAATAGGGAGGACCTAGCTGCTATAGTAGAATTTAGCACTACTACTAATATTTTTACTATTATCCTAGGGGCCCTACCCGGAGCTATTAGCCTAGGGTCTTAAGGCTTTACTCCTTCGAGTATTTAGCTAGCTTAAGGCTAACGCTAGGATATTATAGCCTGCAGGAACTCAATAGGAAGGTAGATTTGCTTAATAATATAGTATTTTTTAGCTAGATACTAATAAGAAGTATAGCATAGAGCCTATCTTTTATAACTAGGATATTCTATACTATAAGGAGATAGATCTATAGATCTCTAGCCTAGATATTAAAACTGTAAAGGTATCGAGGGGCTAAGAGCCACGGTTAGGTCAAACTAATAGCAGAAGCACCCAAAAGATAGGGTCCGTATTATTACGCTACTTTTGCTTGCTTCCTCTAAGATCCCTTATTTCTAGCTTTTAGCGAGTATTCGCTAAGTCTTCGCTATAAGGGTTCTATGCCCTAGACCTACAGGCCTCTCCATCCCTTTAGCCTATAGTAGCCGAAGCGTCTCCGGCTTCTCCGGTCTGGGTATCCAGTCCCTTACAAAAACTACTAGCTTAGCTATAGCTTTAGAGATTATATAGAATTAGAGCTCTCTATTATAAGGGAAAGCACTTAGCTAGTAGGAATACTAACTCAAGCTAATTAAATAATAGAACTACCTCTATATAGGATATTACGCCCTATGCAATGCTATTAGGAGACGTTTTATACTAACCTAATAGGAGTCTATCTAATAGATTGCTATATATAGGTTTACTATAGAAGACCTTAAGAGAGATAGAGATATTTATAACTTTACTTAAAACTATTTTAAATATAGTAAAGCGTAGATAGGACTAATATTTATAGTTAGCTAGCTATTAATAATCTTCTATAATATAATCGACCTAGAGCTTTAGCGATTCCTAGATAAACTAACTACTAGTAATACTCTCGAGGATTACCTTAATATAGCTGAGAAAAAACGCAAGGTAGTTTAGCGCAGACTCCAGGCGCTAATTAGTATTAACTATATAGCAGAAGAATCCGATGATATAATATAGAATAATAATAAGGCATAACGGAATAACTAAGACTTCTAATAGGATAATTATAATAATCCGCAACCCTAATAATATTATTAACCTTAGTAACGCTTCTAGCGCTCTAATAACTATTAAAACTAGAAAGATCGCTACCTATAGAACTAGCTATAGAGAAACCTAGGTTTTCGACGTTATGCAAAATATAATAAACCGGGATAGACTAACTCAGACGCCTATTATATATAGGAGGATTATAATAATAACTATAATATTAATAACCTCGTTAATAGTAGCTATATCCTGCTAGACGTATAGGAAGTCCCCCACGATTTAGCTACCCTATTAGAGCAACCGCATAAAGAAGAAATAGCAGGCTAGATAACGGACGTTATAGTTATAGCGAGAAGCCTGCTAGCGATCTCTCTAACTACTTTAGTTATAGACTCTGCTATATATTATATTAATAATATAGTGAATTTTGCAGGTCTTATTGCAATTCCCCTAGTAAATAATATATAGGTATTACTTAAGAAAAACCAAATTATTAACACCTAGGTAAAACTAGTGAAATAAATAATACTAGCTAAATAGATATATCTCCACCTTAATATAAAAAGCAATAATATAGCTAGCCTAGAGGAAGTCTATATTAATATAGGCGCCTTAATAACTCTAGTTAATAGGAATTAGGTGCTATGCTTTATATAGAATCCTATATTTTAAACGATAGAACTATAGAGGATAAATATAGTAGACTTAACCTTTTAGGTAATAGAGCAGGTTATATTTAACTTCTATATCCTAGGTACTATTAGCAACGTGGAGATCTATAGCTACGTTATTATTATAGCTAGAGTTATAAATACCCTCAGAGCGAATCTTCTATTAGGAATACTATTCTATAAAAATTATAAGCTAGTTATAGACTTTAATAAGGGTATAGTTAAGTTCCGCTTAATATATGGAATATAGTATCTAGTTTAGTTCAGGAGATAGCATTTAGTAACTAAACGAGTTAATAACGCTTATACTATAGTTATTCCCCTGCAGAGCGATATATTCGTTATTACTAGCTTTATTAACCTCCCTAAGTTAAGCTAGTAAGGCTCTAATACTTAGTAGTTTCAATCTAGTTATATAGGCATAGTTAATATAATAGTTATAGTAGATAACCCTAAGCTCGTCCTTATATGAAATATAATAGATAGGCTAATAATAATCCTAAGAGGATAGCAGCTAGGCTATATTATTTTAATAGAAGTAGAGGAGACTACTAACCTTATTAACTATATAGACGTCGTTACCCTTATAGGAGGAGAATCAAACTCGCACTAGTTCTTATAATCTAAATTTAATAAGGCTATAAGTAATATAGCAGCTAGTATATAGTTTATAACCCCGCCTGCTGAATCCGGCCTAGGACCGCCTCGTTAAGTAGATAATATTCTATCTTATAGAATATCTAAGCTAAAAGATATCCTAGTTATATATAGTAAGGATAGAGTTAAGATCTATAATTAGGACGTAGTTTTCGCTAGTAGACTTAAGGAAATCCTCGATAACCGAGACGTCTATTATAATAAGGGGATTATACCTATACTAGATAACTAATATATATATATTAAGCTTATTAAAGGGTAGTAAAACCAGAAGGCTATAGTAAAGCCTTACCTCCTTAGCGCTAAAGACCTCGAAGTCGTTAAGAATATCTATAGCAAGATATATACTAATAGTAAGATAGTATAGGGTAATAGGCTAATCCTAGTTATCTATCTGCTCTTCTTTATATAGCGAGTAGTTAATAGTATAAAAAAAGGCAGGGTTATTATTAACCTCCGCCCTCTTAAGCGAATCACTATCCTAGATATATACCCGCTTCTTAACTAAGATAATATAATAGATACCCTTAGAGGGAAGAAATATATAACGATTTTTAATACTATTAGGTTCTTCTACTAACTACTAATCTACTTAAGATATTATAATAGGATAGTAGTAATAAGTCCTTATAATATCGAGGTTTCTAATATTATCCTCATAGGATTTAAGAACTCGCTAGCTTATGCCTAGCGTTTTATAGATCGCCTCCTGCATAACTATAGGCACTTTGCTCGAGTATATATTAATAATATTATTATCTTTAGCAATAATAACGAGGATTATCTCTAGTATATTAATATTATTCTCAAGCTCTTCGAAAATAACCGCCTTTATATTAAACCTAAGAAGTCCTTTATAGGGTTTCCTAAAGTAAGACTCCTTAGCTATATTATAAATACTAATAATATTAAACGAATAGAGGATAGGAACGTAGCTTTTAGGAACCTCCGCTTCCTAAAAACTCTCTATAATATCGAGAGATACCTTAGAATAGCTAGATAGCTATAATATAATATACCCTAGTATAATATTATTATAAAGCTGCTATAGGATAGAAAGACCCGTCTTATTATAAAACTCCGTAATAAAAACATGCTTCCTAATAGTCTATTAAAAGTAGTTTAAATAAAGAGGGTCTAAAAGGTATTATTCGAGCTAATACTAAGTGAGCAAGAGGTATAGAATACCCTCTAAGAGAATCTCTATAACTAGGTTATAAGATACTACTATAATCTAAATAAGCTTATATTTTTTAAGGTTAATGCCTATAAAGGCAGCTTTAGGCTTATAGTATTCTAACTAAGCATCCTATAAAATAGTACTAATATACCTAGCAAAGATATCGCGCAAATCTATATCTAACTAGTGCTATTTCTATCTAAGGTTATATTACCCTTAGAAAAGTAATACTTTGCTATAGAAGTAGAAGTAGTAGTAGTAGTATAATCTATAAAAAAGCTCTATAAGCTCGTGCAATCGAATAAGCACCCTATATAAATTCTTATAGATTATATAGCTATAAAGGGAATTCTTATATATACCTCGCTATAGACTATAGACCTTAATAAGGCTAACCTATAGCTTGCGAGCGCTACGAATTACTTATTATAATTCAACCTTAATATTACCTATATACTAGGGAAGCTTAATATTATCCCTAATGCCCTCTCGCACCTGCTATTGCTTATAGCCTTAGGACGAGCTAATAGGTTTGAGGATAGCGACGTTCTTATAGAAATAACCTATAGCGATAACGACGATAATAACATAGGATTTATAAGCATAATTAACTAGTTAGCTGAGAAGTTATAAGCCTATGGAGTAATAGGGGAGATAACTATAAGCATTTCAGAGGACTTTATTGCTAAGATTATAAATAATTATACTAATAACACGAGGTATAGCAAAATTCTTAAATAACTCTAATCCTAGCAGAAGGAACTAGGTAAATAGTAGTTACTATTTAATGCTACTACTAAGGAAAATAGCGCTAGAGCTGCTAGGAGAGCCCTAAAACGCTATCGAACGACTCCTTAGAGTCTATTACTAGAAGGGCTTATCCTTTATATAGCTACTAATAGCACCTAGAGACTCTATATCCCGCGTAAGTTAATACCTGCAATTCTCCGCCTTAGTTATTGTTGCGATATCCTCACTTTGAGCCGCAGCCTCACGGCCTACCACGTGACGTGCGGTATTACATAAGCTGCACGTGTAGATATTAACCTGCAATGCGGGTAACCCTTCCGAATAGTTACTTCTATAATATACCTTTATTCCTAATAACCTATATGCTTATAACTCGCAAGAGTTATAAGCCTAGCTCTAATAATAGCTTAAAAAACCCCTCTGCTATAAGTTATATATAGGAAACCTATTCCTACCCTTTTTATTAATTCCTTTACTACCCTTATCTATTATATCTTCTACTAATAACGAGATTCCCCTTATAAGAGATATTCTCATATCTAGAAGTAACTAGCCTATATAGTATACCCGTTTTAAGTTCTATATATGCTTAAGAAGCCTCTAGGATTATATTAACCTAGATATAGATAATCGCCCCGACCCTTTATAAGTAACTATAGCCCTAAAGATCTCTAAGTTTATTACTAAGCGCTAAGCTCTCCTAAATATAAAATACTAAGAAGAGTATACTAAGTAAGCAAAATAGCATCCAGAGGAGGCTAAATATCTAGCAGAGGCTCCTAAGAGCGCTCTAGAGAATATCTATCTAACTATAGAGACCTAGGGAAGCGAGGAAGAAGTAAGTATTATTCCTAATAGAATAGGGGGATTATCCTCCCTCTTAGAATCTCTATAAATACCTTAGACTGCTATTTATAAGGATATAAAAACGGACTATAATATAGCAATTAAGGATTATATAGCGACTTCTTTAGATTAGTAAACCCTCTCAATATATTACTTTAACCTCTAGATATAGGTTAATAAGATAGTCTCGAACCCTATTCTAACTAATGCTAAATTAGCTATCCTAAATAATAATACCTAGCTAAGAGTAACTCTATAGGCCCTTATATATAAGATCAAGAGGTAGCTCGTACTTATAACGCTTATAGTTACTAATATAGCTTATAAAAACTATCTTTAATCGCTTAATAAAGCTAATTTAAATATTAACCCCTCTACTTAGTATATAGAGTAATATCGTTACTATATAGAAGTAAAAAGACTTAATATCCTAGAGGTCTAGGGAGAACTCGCGTTATAAACCTTCCTCGAAGTAGTTAGATACCGACTCGCCCCGGATTAGGCTTGCACTAAGCTTATGCAGCTCGTTATAAATACTAGTTTAGGGTTTCTAATATATATACTAGAATAATATAGGATTATCTTCTTAGCCCTAGCCTATGAATACTCGCTTGCTAAGGGCTCTCGCAGATTAAATGCTCTATTTACTACTTTAGGTAGAAGGTCTAATAACCCCTCTAATACGTATCTTAATAGCTACTTATATAGAGAAGAGCATTCTTAGACCCCTAAGACATATAGGCGCCTGGAGTATACTTATAAGGGATCTTATAGGTTCTATTAGATCTCTATAAATAATAAAGAAGCTTAGGAAATCCTTTCCAGGCTTAATCGAGGCAAATAGTTAAATATAAGGGCTGCTATTACGCGCAAAGGATAGATCTTAAACCAGATAAGTAATACTAACTATAGAAGAAGCGGATTATATAGTAGAAGAGGCTAATAGCGCGGAAATAGTAGTAGAAGAAGTAGTTAGAATAGTAGATATAGCTAGGGGTTGAATACTAGAGTCTTATCTAACGTTATAGCTATATTAATCGATCTATAAAGCCTTCCTAAAGCGATTACACTAGGGATATACTTACTTAACGCCTCTACCCCGCTATATATCTTCTCGCATAGTATAGTCTATAATAACTACGATGCTATATATTTAGTTAATAATAAATCGCTATTACTAAATGACTCCTATGTAGAGTCTAGCCCGGAAGACGTTATAGAAGCGGGTATAACCCGGATCCTAGTTATAGGCTAGGGAACCTACGTTCTCAAAGGGATCTTTAAGGGTTAATATAGATAGGGATCGGGTAATCTTATACTTAAGAACATCGCTTATATTAAAGGCTTTTATATTAATATTATATCTAAAAGTCGCCTTAATATATAGAAGATCTAGTTTTATAAACTTAACTATACTTTATATATAGGAAACCTTGCTCGAAGCGTAGTTATTGCTATACTAATTCGAAAGCATGATTTAATCTTCCTTAAATATAACCCCCTTTCTTTATACCCTCTTAAAAGTATGCTAGTAAGTTTTATATATATCGTTGCTATAACCTAGCTAGTAAAAGCCCCTCGTAGATAAGATATATATAACTATCGCAGAGATCGATTAGATAATATATACCTATAGTATCTTTATTCTAGGTACTTAGGCCCTGAGGCTCTCGAACGCATAGTTAAGAACGTTCGGGGGGTGAAGATACGTAGCCTAATGCAGATATAATGCGAAATATATACTAGAACTTATATAAAGAAGGTTATCTCGCGCTCAAAGTCGGAAAATAAAGCGATTTATTTATATTATTATATCTTCTAGGATATTTTCTATTACCCTTTTGAAGTAATATTAGGAGCCCTCTATATCCTAATTATTAAGGATAAATACTCAGGCAAGCTATAGGGTTTCCTCCTAATGCGATATTCGCTTGAGGAAGTCTTTATAATACTTTTCTACTTTGAATACTAGGTTAAAAGGTAATATAGATTAGTAATTTATATTATCCGCTAGGATAATAAGACAGCTATAATCGCTATTAATAGTAGTATACGCTATTAATACTAGGCAAAGAATAATAGAATTATACTTAAGACGCCCCTAGTAGATATAAAGGAGCTAGTAGGCGGTTTAGAGCGTACTAGTCAGGAGGCGATTCTAAGAGGTATTAAGATATAAGAAGGAGCTAATCTTCCCCTAGAAATATAGCTAGAGTTAACTCTCATAGGGATTTACCTTTTTAGCTAATCCCTATAGCAAAAAACTAATTAGAAGTCGCTAAATTAAGTTGAAGAAGAATAGTATATTTAACGCTTCTATTAGTAGGCCCCTTCCTATACGTCTGCGATTAGGAGAGACCTTTAGCTATACTAGGGATAGATATATATATATAGCTATTATGCATACCTGCTCGAAAAGGAACGAGAAAAAGGATAAGGAAGAATATACTATAAGGTATATCTACAGGGATACGTTAGATACCTAGTTAGGTATATTAATAATATATATAACTTATATAGGATCTAGGTGCCTGCGCTCAAGAGAGTGATTATTATATATAATATACGGTTTAACGAGTCGAAGTTCTACTCGAAAGAGGATAAATATATAGCAATACTAGCTAAGATTATATATTATATTATTAAATAGGAACTAGAGCTCGAGTTATTTCTAAATTTAGTACTCAAGCTTCTAGGTATATAGGAATAGGCTAACGACATAGTAGAAGATACTCTTAAAGAATAAGAGACCTTAGTTATATAGTTATAAGATATTATAATACGTGAGGAGACCTAAAAGGAGGCTCTAGGAGGTCTTCCTACCCCTGAATATACTCTAGGACCCTAAGTTATAATTAGGAGCTAGAGAGGGGAAGCTAATATACTAAACTTATCTTATAACGAATCTTATAAACGAACTAAGGAGGTTATAGACGTTTTAGAAGGGGATAATAGCACTTATACTACTCCTAATAAAGGTTAGAGTAAAAATAATAGACCCTAAGTTTAACTTAGAATACTAGTACTAGATATAGATAAAGAGAAGAAAGCGTTAATACCTCCTAAGGACCCTTCTAAGTTAAAAGATAAGATACTTAGAGTTATAAACTAGGTATATAAAGCGAAGGGCTTAGAAGAGGCTCCTAAAAGAGCTTATAATTAGAAGGATTATAGAAAGGCAAGCCGTTCGAGCTAATATAATTAATAGCCTCTAGAGCGATTTAGAGACTTTATTTTATTTATTAATAATATCTCGGGGACCTATTCTAATATAACTAATAAGAGATATAAGTTAGAACGGTTATTCTCTAAGATTAATTACTAGGAAAAGGTTATTCCTATTAAAGATTAATATACCTAGGAGGCCTTCTTTATAATATTTATACCTAATATAAAGAAGGTAGTAGAAGAAGGTTCTTTTAGGTATATAACGCTTTATTTATATATATAAAGTCGCATTAGAAGTTAGAAATAGGAGCGTAATAATAAGGATTTAGAACGAGATATATATATATCTAAGCTCTAATTGCCTCCCTAAAGCTAGAAAGAACTTCTAATACTTCTAATATATCTATATAAGCGCTTTATAGAGGTAGTAAAGCTTAAAATTAAGAAACTATAAGAAAAAGGAACGTAGCGAGAAATCGACTAATAAGCTATATAATCGAGACCCCTACCCTTAAAATAGGTATTTATATATAAAGTTAATACGAATAGCAATCTAGAGCGTTTTAAGGCTAGGATCTATATATAAGGAGACCTCTAGTAGAAGAGCAGCCTAGAAAACATATATATAGCAACTCTCGCTATAAAAACGTTTTATATTATAATAGCCCTAGCAGCTTAATTCAACCTTAAAGTATAGCAATTTAATATAGATAACGCTTTCCTAAATATAGAGAGGGATCTAAATAGACCTCTAATTTACTATTAACTCCTAGAGGGTTTTAAATATAAAGGAAAGTATATTAAACTTAATAAAGCTTTATATAGCCTTAGAGATATGCTGCTTCTTTAGTATAAGTATTTCTTAATAACTCTAAAGAAGCTAGGACTCGCCCTAAGCCTAGAAGAAGCGTATCTCTTCTAGGATCCTAAATATCAGGTTCTAGTTTTATTCTATATAGATAATATTCTTATTCTATATTACTAGGAATACTCCTCTAGAGCGAAACGGATTATAGATAGGCTAAAAGCTGAATATAAACTTAAAGACTAAGGTGCTATTAAGTATTACCTCGGGATCCGAGTAATTAGGGATTATATAGCTTAGAAGGTCTATTTAGTATATAACTCATATATCGAGAAGGTTATTAAGCGTTTCTATCTTTAAGAAGGAATATATCCTATAACCTTATAACTCCTTATAGAACTTAAGAAGAATAAGGAATAGGCTTCTCCTATATATATAAAGGAGTACTAGGAGAAAGTCGGTTCTATACTTTATTTAGTAATAATAGTATATCTAGATATAGCTTTTATAGCTATATATCTCTCGTAGTTTCTTACGAACCCTTCGTTAGCTTATATAGTAGTAGTTAACTAGACGATCTGATACCTCTATATAATATAATTCCTTACTCTTTGCTTTAGAAATATAGGGGGTATATAAGCTCTCTAGATTATAAGTAACGCTTTATTTATAGATAATAAAGAAATATAGAGATTAGCCTAAGGATATATTATATTCCTATTTAGAGGTGCGATATATTAGAAAGCTATATATTAAAATACTATTATAATATCTATAATAGAAGTAGAGCTTCTAAGCCTTAAGAATACTATAAAAGAGGCGATAGTACTTAAAAGACTCTTCTAAGATATAGCGTTAAATATAGGAAAAGATACCTAGAAGATTAACTATAATAATTAATAGATAATCTAACTTATAGTTAGTAATAGAGAATATATTATAATATATCTCCGCTATATAGATATCTAGAACGCATAGTTATAATAGGAGTTCTAAAAGGGTAGCTTTAATATAGCTTATATGCTTATAGACTTAATACCTGCTAATAGTCTTATAAAGAACCTTTCTAGAGGTAAGTTTAAGTACTTCTATATGCTACTAAACCTAGTAGATATATATATACTTATTATAAAGGATATAAAGTAGGAATAATTAGAAATAAGGGGGTATAGCAGCTAAGAAAAGTCTATATTTAGCCCTATAGCTAGGAAGCCTAATTTAGCTTATAAGAGCCTAAAAGTAAGTCTAAAAATACCCAAAGGCGAACGTTATCCTAGGCTAAAGCCCTAAATACGTATAGAAACCCCTAAACCTAATAATAAAGCTTAGCTCTAATAAGCATAAGAGGAGGTAGTAAATATATCTAACTAGCTCTACTAATATTAGGCTAAGGTAGCTATAAGGAGTCCGCTAGCTATAATAAGGCTAGGGGGGACCCCCTATCTACTATTAGATAGAGAGAAGATAATAAGCATAATACTAGGAGTAATAAGCATAGCAGAAGAGGCAGCGGGTATAATAAGTATAGCAGGAGCTAGAGGAGTAGCAAGTATAGGGGTAGCTAGGAGCGCAGGAGTAGATATAATAAGAGCAGGGGTCTTAGTAATTCTACTCTAGGCGAGGGCGAGGGCATACTAGATACTAGCTCTCTAGTAATTAAGATCCTATATATAAAGTTAGAAATAGATCAAAAAACGCTTCTAAAGCTTAAAAAACGCCTCTAATATCGAGAGATACTTCTAAAAGGGTATTATACTTATAGCCTAGGTTATAGAGTTAGACTCTATAACCTCCTAGAAGTAGCAAGCAAAGGGTATTATAATAAGTACTAGAGGGGTATAGGGATAACTATAAGAGGCAGAGGCGTATAATATATACTAATTCTTCTTATAGCGCTTTGCGCTAGAGGTGCTAGTAGCTATAGGTATAGGGTTATAATAATAACCCTAGGTCTTACCTATAAGGGCAGACCTAAGGCACTCCTCGCAAGGGATATTATAGCAGAGGGGTCCTTAGGGAGCTATTTTTCAAACGATTAGTATAACGCTTCTATTATATAAGATGCTCTAGATAGTATATATATAGGGTATTATACTCGCCCTTATCCTCGACCTCCTCGATATAGGGACGGGGGGGATAGGGGGGGGGAGGCGCGAGGGGGGCAGGGGGTATAGCAGACTCCTTATTATTATTATTATTAGAGATAGGGGGGGGACTACTAGTAGTAGTAGTATTAGTAGCAGCCTTCTCGCGCTCATGCTTATATGCTATATGTGCATAGGTAGCAGCTTTCTTCTTAGAGATAGGTATTATAAATTCTAATCTATAAAACGGTTAGTAAGGGTTCTAATAATTATATTAAATACTCTAATAATTATTTCGATAATATATAAGTATTATAGCGGGCGATTTGGGATTTTTAAAAACTTACCTTTATAAATTATAGGTAGTCTGAGGAAGAAAAAAAAATTTAATTATAAGAGGGTGCGAGAGGTCTTATTTACCTCTGCTACTCGCACCCGATAGCTTATACTAACTATATTAGGAAATTTCGTTAATTCTAAGAGTATTTATAACCTGCTTTAATAACCGAGCGACCCTATTAAGCACTCTCACGTTCTATAAATATAACTATAAACGATATTTTTATTTATTTATTTACTTTATTATTATAAAAGCTATTTTTATACGTTTTATATAATAAATTTAGATAGGTTTTAGGTATAAGGCAGTAAGGAACGCGTGTTTTAGCTATTTATAACGTCTAAGGGGGTATATTGCAATATCCTTACTTTAAGCTGCAGCCTCACGGCTTACTACGTGACGTGCGGTATTATATAAGCCGCACGTATAGATATTAACCTGCGATACGGGTAACCCTTCCGAATAGTTACTTCTATAATACACCTTTATTCCTGATGACCTGCGCGCTCGTAACTCGCAAGAGTTATAATAAAAAATACTATTTTAGCGCAGACCATATAATAGTAGAAATATCGACTTTTTAGTTTCGCAATAAGAAGTTGCTTATATAATAATATATCGCTTATTATAACTAGTATAAAGAGAACTAAATTAACTGCTAAAGGCTACTAGGATAGCTATAACCTATCCCTATTATAGATATCCTTTATAATACTATTACTATAGACTTCGTTATTAATATACCTAAGGTGCTATCCTATAGAAGTCCCTATACCCTACTAGGTTTCCCGGAGTTAGATATATTAGTAATAGTAATATATAAATTCTCAAAGAAGATAATCCTTCTCGCAGGATATTCAACCTATAGAGCAAAAGAATAAGCAATAGTCCTACTCTATATATTTTTCCTCTTAGACTAGGGAATTCTATATTATATTATTAGTAACTAGGATCCTAAGTTTATCTCTATAGTATAGCATGCGATATTCGACGCCCTTTATATTAGGCTCCTCCTCTTAATAGCATACTACCCCTAGATAGATAGGTAAAGCAAAAGAATAAACTAGACTACTGAAATCGCAATATAGTTCTATATATCTAAATCCCCTAATATACTATAGACTGATATACTACCTACTCTATAGTATAATCTTAATAAGTCCCTATCTACTATAATTAGATAATCGCTAAACGAGGTTATGCTCGGATTTAAGCTACGAAGTATCCTTAATATAGTTATATAAACGAGCGCCCTAACTAAGAGCCTTACTATCCTTAGGGAGATATATTAGAAGGAGGTACTACTACTTATTAATATAGCGAACGCCTCGTATAAGGAGAGATATAATAACTACTATACTAATATAACTTTTAATAAAGGGGATAAAGTCTAGATATAACTTAGCAAAGGATTCTACTTGCTAGGATAATATAATAATAAATAAACCTCTAGATAGATAGGAACCTTCTAAATTAAGTATATTATTAATCCTCTCGCCTATAAGGTAGATATTCCTAAGCACTAGCGGGTTTACCTAATCCTCTCTATAGCCTAGCTATATAAGCTAGCCTAGGGAGAAGACCTATTTAACTATAAGACTTAGCTACTAAAGCCTATTAAAGTTAATAGTAGTAAGGAGTAGGAACTTAACTATATTATTAAACGAAGAGTCTTATAGAGGAGTTATAAACCTATTATTAAATACCTTATCTAATAGAAAAGCTTTATAGCAAAAGATAATACCTAGGAATAAAGAGACTCCCTATTACCTAATATAAACGATCTCATTAATAAGTATAATACTAAATTCCCCCTCAACTAGGATACTAAAAGAGCTATAAGAAGGTGCGCACCTTATATATAATTAAATAGTTTTCCTATCCTTTTAATAGGATAAATATATATACCATGAATTAATATTAGGATTATAAATTTTCCCTTTATTATTACTATTTTTTGCTATTAACTACTCTTTCCTCGATCTCTCTATCTTATATTGAAATAAATAGGAAGGAGCAGAGGGTACTAACTTTTATATATCTTCTTTACTAACCCCTATTATAAAATTTTTTTTTTCCTTCTATACCTTCCTTTCTATTTACTATACCTGCTTACTTTTATCTAGGCATACCTATACTTTTTATTTATTTACTTCTCTCCTATAATAAGTAATAATATTATCCTAACCTGCTAAATATAGCCTCCTAAACGCTAGCCTAATTAATACTATTATAATAATAGCTTCTAAAAGCAAGGAAGTTACTAATAACTACGAGGTCCTATCCTCTCACCTATCTAACGATAGTAGCAGCTAAGACGAGGGTACTAACCCCTAGAATAATAAGGTACTTAACCCTATCTCCCTATGCTAAGGTAGTAATAACTAAGGTAGTAATAACTAAGGTAGTAATAACTAAGGTAGTAATAACTAAGTTAGTAACTATAGTATTAACCTTAGTACTCCGGTTAAGACTTATAAGTCTGCTACTAAGAAGAAGAAGTCCTGCAAGGACTATAAGAAGGGTAAATAGGCAGCTAAGAAGAACTTCTTCGCTATAGATACTAAGACCTAACGCGAGGAGGTTATTAATAATAATGCTAATAACCTTTAGAATAACGATACCTAGGCTACCGAGCTAGTCCGCGTTATTACTAGTATTACTACTAATATCGAGGAGCCTACCCTAGCTAAAACTATAGCTATTACCCCTCATAAGACTCCTAAGAAGGGCTGCCCTAGCCCTATAGCCTAGCGCTAGCAGATTAATAAGGCAAAGGCTTATATTAATAATACCTTTCTATACTACCCTAATATAATCCTTATTAAGGAAATCGAGAAAATCCTCGATAGTATTAAGCCTTCTGAGAATATATCTTCTAACCTCTATGTTAGATATATCTAGGATACCCTCAAGCGAGCGTATAATATATATATTAATAATAACGCTTATAGCAAGCTTCTCCCTAGTTATACCTAGGTCCTCGCTATATACTTTTATAACGCTTATAGTTATACTAATAGAATTATTACTAGCAACCTTATTATAATAAACTATATTAACCTCCTTTCTATCGCCCCGCTCGTTAATATTAGTAATATTACTACTATAGACCTATTAGCCTATAAGGATGCTAAAAATGCAAAGGACCTTGCTAATAAGGCTAAGGGTAATATTAATATTATTATTAATAGCATCTAATAGGAAATCCTTCCTCGCCTCGATACTATAGAGACTAATATAGCTAATATAGATATTATTAATATTAATGCTATTAATAAGTATCTCGCTAAACTTAAGAATAATAGTATATCTAAGTAGGCGGTTACTAATAAGATTCGCATAGCTATTAATATAGTTAAGACTAAGGAGATCGCAGGCCTTTGCGCTAAGATTACAAACCTCTATACTATAATCAAGGGTCTCTAGCGTACTAGCAATAAGCAACCTATACCTAGTAATACTAGTAATAATAGTGCTACTAAGCGCTAGTAGATATCTAAGTTCGATATACTCCTCTATAAGCGCGACGCCTAATTAATAATACTATAGTAATTTCTAGCAATTAGGATATAAAGAAGGAGAGAAGGGAATATTAAGTATATATATCCTAGATCGATAGAGATAGCAATTAGAATAATTGCCTTTTAAAAAGGGGGTATATATTATACGCCTTTTAGTAATATAATTAGCTATTGCATAGTATTATATATAACTACAGTTAGGCTTAACGCCTATCCTTTAAGTAGGAGACTTCTAGCAGATAGCTTAGAAGGCTTAGCTATTATAGAATATATTACGATATACCTATAATTACCTATTATACTATTTATTATTATTTACGCTTATATTGCTCTTTTCCTTGTTTTACTCGCAGTCTTAGCAACCCCTACTGTAGCCCCAGGCTAGTAGGAAGACTGTGACAGGTTTAGTATATTCTTTCGGTCTAGCTATCTATTTATAGATACTATATAATAGAGATACGCCCTTCTATATCTCAGGCCTTGGTCTAGTCTCGCTAGAACTAGCTAGTAATTAGTTTATCTTAGTTACTAATAATAACCTCTAGCATATTATATGAGCACTCGATCTCTTAATATAAGATCCTCGCTAAACCTGTAGCATCTAGTCGCTTAGTTATTACTAAGAACTATACTACTTTAGTTATCTGATATATAATTACTAGGATTATATTATAAGTAACTCTATTATCTTAGCAACTTTCTAGCAAGCTAGTTAAGAAGTCTAAAGAAATCTATTAGAATAGGTATGCTAGTAGTTCTAGTATTTATAATAGCCCGTATAGCTTATGCTATAGTATGCGCGCTCCTTAGTAGCATAGGCACTTAGTAATATATTGCTATATATCCTCTATTAAATATAGCTAATAAAACTTTTATAAGATTAGCTTAGCTATCTTATTTACTCTTATATACCCTAATCTAGGCATATTATAATAGTTCTTTAGGATTTTATAGCAAAGGGATCCCTCTTCTAGGATAATAAGTCTTCTTCTAAACCAAAGGATATTATTCTTATTAACTTAGTATCCTTAGTATTCCCTAGTATCCTAGCGAACTTTAGCTATAATATCTCTATAGAAGGGGTCTTTAGCTTATAATCCTCTAATTATCTATTTAAGATCTACGCCTAGTTATAGTATATAAGCCGTTTTATCCTAAATAAGCTCCCTTATTATAGCACATAGGATATGCTCTTCCGGTATAGTAACCCTAGCTCCTCCTAAGTCCTCTAGCCTATTGCTATTCTCTCGTAGTGTCACAGTCTTCCTACTAGCCTGGGGCTATAGTAGGGGTCGCTAAGACTGCGAGTGAAATAAGGAAAAGAGCAATATAAGCGTGAATAATAATAAATAGTGCAATAGGCAATTATAGGTATATCGTAATATATTCTATAATAGCCGAGCCTTCTAAGCTTATCTACTAGAAGTCTCCTACTTAAAGGATAGGCGTTAAGCCTAACTATAGTTATATAAAATACTATATAATAGCTAACTATATTACTAAAAGGCGTGTAATATATACCCCCTTTTCAAAAAGCAATTATCCTAATTACTATCTCTATCGATCTAGGATATATATACTTAATATTCCCTTCTCTCCCTCTTTATATCCTAATCGCTAGAAATTATTATAGTATTATTAATTAGGCGTTATACTAGTAGAGGAGTATATCGAACTTAGATATCTACTAACGCTTAGTAGCGCTATTATTACTAGCGTCGCTTAGCATAAGTTACTTATTACTAGTATGCTAGAGACCCTCGATTATAGTATAGAGGTTTGCAATCTTAGTGCAAAGGCTTGCAATCTCCTTAGTCTTAATTATATCAATAGCTATACGAATCTTATTAGCAACTACCTGCTTAGATATGCTATTATTCTTAAGTTTAGCGAGATACTTACTAATAGTATTAATATTAATAGTATCTATATTAGCTATATTAGTCTCTATAGTATCGAGGCGAGGAAGGATTTCCTATTAGATACTATTAATAATAGTATTAATATTGCCCTCAGCCTTATTAGCGAGGTCTTTTGCATTTTTAGCATCCTTGCGGGCTAATAGGTCTATAGTAGTAATATTACTAATATTAACGAGCGGGGCGACGAAAAGGAGGTTAATATAGTTTATTATAATAAGGTTATTAGTAATAATTCTATTAGTATAACTATAGGCGTTATAAAAGTATATAGCGAGGACCTAGGTATAACTAGGGAGAAGCTCGCTATAAGCGTTATTATTAATATATATATTATATACTTACTTAAGGATATCCTGGATATATCTAATATAGAGGTTAGAAGATATGTTCTCAGAAGGCTCGATATTATTAAGGATTTTTTCGATCTCCTTAATAAAGATAGCATCGGGGTAGTATAAAAAGGCGTTATTAACGCGAGCCTTTACCTCATCGATCTGCTAGCGCTTTTCTGTGGGGCTAGGGCAGCCCTTCTTGGGAGTCTTGCGAGGGGTAGTGGCTGCGGTTTTGGCTTAGATATTCCATAAGATAGAACATCATCCGTCGACGAGGCAGTCCTGGGCCGGATTTAGCAAGCGGGGTCATAAACCACGCGCTAGCTGCTATATTACTTATAGCCCTATCGAATTCATATTATGAGAACTAGCGCGAGTTTGATTCTCTTCCTATAAGGGTGATAATATCTATATAGTTAATAAGGTTAGTAGTCTCCTCTATTTCTATTAGAATAATATAGCCTAGCTGCTATCCTCTTAGGATTATTATTAGCCTATCTATTATATTTTATATAAGGATAAGCTTAGGGTTATTTGCTATAACCGTTATATTAACTATGCTTATATAACTAGATTGAAACTACTAAGTATTAGAGCCTTACTAGCTTAACTTAGAGAGGTTAATAAAGCTAGTAATAACGAATATATCGCTCTATAGGGGAATAACTACGGTATAGGCGTTATTAACTCGTCTAGTTACTAGATGCTATCTCCTAAACTAGACTGGATATTATATTCTATATACTAAGCGGAACTTAACTATACCCTTATTAAAGTCTATAACTAGCCTATGATCTTTATAGAATAGTATTCCTAATAGAAGATTCGCTCCGAGGGTATTTATAACTCTAGCTATAATAATAATATAGCTATTGATCTCTATATTGCTAATAGTACCTAGGATATAAAAGTCGAATATAACCTGCTCTATTACCTAAAAGGTTAAGTCTACTATATTTATTCTCTATAGTTCTATTATTTAAAACGTAGGATTCTGCATAAAGCGTAGCATCTAATTCCTATTAACTAGAGTTATTAAGGCGCTTATATTAATATAGACTTCCTCTAGGCTAGCTATATCGTTGCTTTTTATATTAAAGCGGAGATATATCTATCTAGCTAGTATTATTCGTTTCACTAGTTTTACCTAAGTATTAATAATTTAGTTTTTCTTAAGTAATACCTATGCGTTATTTACTAGGGGAATTATAACGAGACCTGCGAAATTTATTATATTATTAATATAATATATAGCAGAGTCTAGAACTAAAGTAGTTAGGGAGATTGCTAGCAGGCTTCTTGCTATAACTATGATATCCGTTATCTAGCCTGCTGTTTCCTCTTTGCGTAGTTGCTCTAATAGGGTAGCTAAATCGTAGGGGACTTCCTATATATCTATTAGGATATAGCTGCTATTAATAAGGTTATTAATATTATAGTTATTGTTATAATCCTCTTATATATAATAGGCGTCTGAGTCCATCTAGCCTGGTCTATTATATTTTATATAATATCGAAAACCCGGGTTTCTCTATAGCTAGTTCTATAGGTAGCGATCTTTCTAGTTTTAATAGTTATTAGAGCGCTAGAAGCATTGCTAAGGTTAATAATATTATTAGGGTTGCAGATTATTATAATTATCCTATTAGAAGTCTTAGTTATTCTATTATCCCTTATTACTATTCTATATTATATTATCAGATTCTTCTGATATATAGTTAATGCTAATTAGCGCCTAGAGTCTGTGCTAAACTGCCTTGCGTTTTTTCTTAGCTATATTAAGGTAATCCTCGAGAGTATTACTAGTAGTTAGTTTATTTAGGAATTACTAAAGCTCTAGGTTGATTATATTATAAAAGATTATTAATAGCTAGCTAATTATAAATATTAGTCCTATTTACGCTCTATTATATTTAAAATAGTTTTAGGTAAAGTTATAAATATCTCTATCTCCCTTAAGGTCTTCTATAGTAAACCTATATATAGCGATCTATTAGATAGACTCCTATTAGGTTAATATAAAATATCTTCTAATAGTATCGTATAAGGCGTAATATCCTATATAGAGGTAGTTCTATTATTTAATTAGCCCGAGTTAGTATTCCTACTAGCTAAGTGCTTTCCCTTATAATAGAGAGCTCTAATTCTATATAATCTCTAAAGCTATAGCTAGGCTAGTAGTTTTAATATTTAGGTTAGAGATCTATAGATCTATCTCCTTATAATATAGAATATCCTAGTTATAAAAAATAGGCTCTATATTATACTTCTTATTAATATCTAGCTAAAAAATACTATATTATTAGGTAAATCTACCTTCCTATTAAGTTCCTATAGGCTATAGCGCCCTAATATTAGCCTCGAGCTAGCTAAATACTTAAAGGAGTAAAGCCTCGAGACCCTGGGATAGCAGCTCTAGGTAGGGCCCCTAGGATAATAATAAAAATATTAGTAATAGTGCTAAATTCTACTATAGCAGCTAGGTCTTCTCTATTAATATATCCTATTTTAATAAACCTATAGTAATATTATAAAGAATTTATAGTATTCTATAGATTTTTTGCTCTAATAGTCTTATAATAATATCTTCTAGTATTATAACTCGTAGTTTAGGTTTTTTTTTGCTCTTATTATAAATATTATTTGCTATAGCTCTTACCTTAATAGGAGGTCCTAGGGGTTTAATATCTAACTAGCTAGACTAAATAGGAGTTATAACTCTTTTATCTCTTAGGGGCAGAAGGGTGATTCTCTTGCTAGCTCTATAAAGGCTTTCTTCTCTAGATAGGGGTATAAAAAGTGCTACTATTACTAGAGTATCCCTTATAGCTATAATTATATTAATAATACTAATTAATATAGTTATATAGTTATTAGGCTCGAGTATCTAGTAATAGCATAGATTAGCTTTTACTTTCTAGCCTATATTAATAATATCTATATAGGATATATAGTTATTATCCTATTTAAGAGAGGCGAGGTTCGCTATCTAGTTACGAAATCGTTTGCTAAGGCTAAGGGTAAAGTTATAATCCTCATAAGCCTACTAGAAACTATAGAGCTTATAAGCCTCGTTATAATATCTAATTCTAGCTATATTTCCTATATTATAATATTCCTCTATAAGAGAGGGATTATTATACTAATTTAATATTAAACTCGAATAGTTAGCTATATAAGTTAATAGTTAAAACCTCTATTTCTTTAACTTCTTTAATTTCCTTCCTTTTAGTATATAAATGCTTTTAGGAGGGGGTTTCGAGGTCGAGTCTAAGTCCTCTATCTTATTATAAGTCTTTATAATATAAGGGAGGTCTTAGATAAGGAAAAAAGAATAGGTTATATTACTAGATATTATAGTCTTCCTACTAGCCTAGGGCTATAATAGGGGTTGCTAAGACTATAAGTAAAATAAGGAAAAGAGCAATATAAGCATAAATAATAATAAATAGTATAATAAGTAATTATAAGTATATTATAATATATTCTATAATAGCCGAGCCTTCTAAGCTTATCTACTAGAAGTCTCCTACTTAAAGGATAGGCGTTGAGCCTAACCGTGGTCACGTGGAATACCACGTGATAGCTGACTATATCACCAAAAGCCGTGTGACACGTAGAGCAATTAGCGTAGTATCTATATATGCTTTCGTGCAGGTAATAGCGCTAATATGCATACTCGTATATAGTAGCTTATTAGTATCTATCATAGGGTAGTGCTAACTTAAGGGTGAGGATCCCTTAACCTTAGAGCTAGCCCTCTAGCAAGGTTCTTATATGCTTTGCTAGACGGCTTAGGTATAAGTTCTTATAATAGCTATAGTTCCTTTAAGCTTAGTAATATGCTAGTAAATATTAGCTAAAAGCTAGCTAATAAGCCTAAGTTTCTTTCTAAGGGTAGGAAGTATATTATCTACTTTAGCATCCTCTACTATATAATTAGGGCGTTATAATAGTCTATCTGCTGGATTAATAACCCCCGACTTATACTAGATTTTAAAGTTAAATACTAATAAGTAGTAAACCTATTGCGCAAGTCTTTTGCAAATATCCCGCGCAGGCGTAGCAAGCACTCCTTTTAGCGCTATATAATCTATAATTACTACGAATTTCTCGGGGAGTCCTTATAGGTACTACGCCTAGTAATCTAAACTTTCTATAATAGCAAGGAGTTCCTATTACCCTATAGCCTAGCGCCTCTCTATATCTAAGAGCTTCCTTAACTAGAAGGCTATTAGATACTAAACTATGCTATACTTCTATAAGAGCATACTAGATACTACCTAAGTAGATATATTAGTCTTAACCCTAGTTTCTAATACTAGGTTATAATATCTTAGTATTAGAGTTTTAGTAAATACCCTCTAAAGTATCTTATATGTAGTTTATATCTCCCCTATCTAGGCGAAGGCTCCTGACTTCGTGCTATTCTAGCTTCCCTTAAATATGCTATTTATAGGGGCTATAATATAAGAATATCTTATAATAAACTTATAGTAAAAGTTATAGAAACTAAGGAATACTTAGATATCTCTAAAAGACTTTAGTACTAGCTATTTAATAACTACTTAGACTCTATCCGGGTCTATTATAATACTATCTTAGGTAATATAGAACCCTAGAAAATCTACCTCTATCTAATAGAAGTCGTACTTCTTTAGTTTTATAAATAGCTTAGTAGCCCTTAGGAAGTATAAGATAGTATAGAGGTCTTTAGTATGCTATTCCCTTATATCTAAGTAGATTAGAATATTATTTAGATATATAATATAGTAGGTATCTAAAAGGTTAGCGAGTATTCGGTAAATATACGCCTAAAAAGTTAACAGGGTATTCATAAGCCTAAATAGTATTATAGTATACTTGAAGTACCTATATTACGTTCTAAATACTATTTTCTACCTATCTGCTTTATTAATTGCAATTTAGTAGTATACCTCGCTTAAGTTAATCTTAGAAATAAACTTTGCTCTAGTAAGTCTATCTAGAAGCTTACTAATTAATAGCAGAGGATAATAATTCTTTATTATAATTTTACTTAATCCCTTATAGTCTATATATAATTATAGGCTTCTATCCTTCTTAAGTATAAATAATACTAGTACTCCTATAGAACTAGTTAAGCAATATTTATAGCCTGCTACCTCTATATCCCGGATATACTTAGCAAGTATTTATAACTACTCTACTAATATAGGGTATATAGGTCTATATAGGGGTTCCTTGCTAGGTTTTAGTTCGATATAGTATACTACTCCCTTTAGCCTTAGAACTTTCTTTATATTCTCTTTATTAAAAATATTAATAAAGTCTTAAAGTTCCCTAGGAATCTTCTTCTCCTACTTATTATCTAGTGAACCTTCGCCTAAGGACTCTATATCCTTCTTATTAGAGCTTATAGCACTTATTAGATATATAATATAAGCCTAAGAGCTATTCTCTATAATCTCTTAAATAATTACCTCTAGCTTAGCGAGCAAGAGGGGTTTATATAACTAGGTATATATATAGGTATCTATATAAATACCTTCTTATCTTATTAAGTTATTAGATAGAAGGATATCTCCTGCTCCTTTAGGGCAAGGGTTTATAATAAAAGCCTAGCAAATCTTCTATAGGTAACTCTAACTATCTATAAGGAAGAATATAAGCTAGTAGACCTTCCCTATAGGTATAGGCCTTCCCTAGAAATCTATTAATTTAGAGGTTATAATACTAGTAGCCTCTTTTAGTTAGAGCTTCTTAATAAGATCTTCTTATATAATATCTACTATTATATAGGTATTTATATTAACCTCTAGTTTAACTTCGCTAGATGCTCTAAGCGCTAATACCTATCCCTTAATAATCTATCCTACTAGAACTAAGGTGATTTCTAGCGTAATGCCCCTTAGGGTTATATCTATGCCTACTTATTTCCTAAGTCTTTAGTATTAGTTACGCGGGGTACTATAATCACGCTTATCCCGCCCTATTTTAGGTTTAGGTTCTAATTACTGCCTATTAGCTATACATAGGGTTTAGTATAGTTAGGGGAGATATAGCTATACTTCTTATAGTTATAATATTAGGGTCCCTAGGAGTTAGAGGACGTACTACTAGCGCTAGGTATTATATAGGTATCTGCGGAGTAGTTATTCTAAGATAGGGTTTCTAGGTAGCAGTCTCTTGAGTCTATTAACCTAGGGGGTTATAAGCTGCTCTTATAAGAGCAGTCTAGAGAGCTTCAGTATAATTACTTTTATAACTTAGAATAGCTAGTAGATATTCCTATATATCTCCCTTCTATAATCTCCTATAATCTCTATATATATAGGGTAATAATATATATATTAGTATAGTTAATATCCTGCTTAAAGAGTTTATTCTTTAGGGTTCTAGTAAGGCCCTAAAAGAAGGTATATACCTTTATATTACTTATGCTTAGCTTACTAAGTACTTAGTTAATATACTCCTATTAAGCCTAATATATAATTAGTTTCTTATTATCCTTCTAATAATACTATCTCAAAGTATTATAATAGTTCTACTCTTAGAGCTTAGGCATAATATACTACCCTCTTATGAAAATTCAGAAGTCTTCCTATTTAGGGTTAACCTAATTCCCTAACTTATCTATAAGTATTTGCTAATAATTCCGCTATTCTATTTATAGGGTATGCTTTATTATACTTAAAGCTTACTAGATATACTAGCTATTAGAGCAGCTATAGCAGTAATTATAAGCCTCTTTAACTATAATAAGCTAATCTTCCTTTATTATACTAGTAAATTTACTAGTAAGGCGCGCTATATTATAATTCAGGGGTTTTTTATAAACCTTAGGCGATCGCTTAGTAGGAGCTTAGTTATTTAATATAATAGCAATTAGCTTATATTAGTTAGCTATTATAGTTATAATCTATTATATTAGCACTTAGCTAGTTGCTTTATCTAGCCCTCTAGCTTAGGCTAGCCTATTAGCTATAGCTGCAGATATCTAGCTTATTAGCCCGTCTAGTCTATAGGAAGAGGTCTTATATTCCCTGTTTTCCTATATATACTTATTATCTATATAGCGAGTATTTAATATAAGTAGCCCGTTCTCCTTAGGGCCCCTAGCCTTGCTTAAAGCATAGCTTCTTACCTCCTATTATTAGCTTATATTATCCTCTAATTACTTACTAGGGTTAGCTTCCTTATATAGGTTTATATAGGCTATTTTGCTCCGCTCTTAGTAAATATTAGGCATAGGTTCTTCAGCCTAATTAGTAGGTATTGCTTAGGTATATAGTGCTATTATTATTACTAAACTTCCTAAAGCAGGGTAAAAGCAAAAGAATTATTAAGGTATTAAAGGGCTAAGAGCTATAGTTAGGTTAAACTAATAGTAGAAGCACCTAAAAAATAGGATTAGTATTATTATATTACTTTTGCTTGCTTCTTCTAAGATTCTTTTTTTCTAGCTTTTAGTAAGTATTTACTAAGTCTTTGCTATAAGGGTTCTATACCCTAGACTTATAGGCCTCTCTATCCTTTTAGCCTATGCTAGCCGAGGCGTCTCCAGCTGCTCCGGTCTGGGTATCCAGTCCCTTATAGTTATTTATTACTTAGTAGTTATTTATAACTTTATAATATAGAAGTTCTTTTCTTAAAGTTTTGATTTTTATAACTCTAGGTAGCTAGTCCTCCTTACTAGAGTAATACTAAGTAATATACCCTCTAACTCTATAAGTATAATAAGTATAAGAGTCTCTTATACCCTTCTATAGCTATTATTATTATACTAGGGAGGTACTTAGAGAGGATCTAGAGTTTTAATAGTTATAGTATCTTACCTCCTTAACTTAAGAGATATATATAGCTCTAGTATATAAGTATACCCCTTAGGGTTTTTAGTAATAAGTCTTTAATAAGTTATTAGGTAGTTATTAAGAGCTTTCTAGAGCTCTACTTTCTATATAATATTCTAAACCTTTATAAGCTAGCTATTATAATTAGCTAGTAAGTGAATAGTAATTAGCTAGTCTCTTAGCCTAGGAGTAAGAGAAGCTTCTAGAAATAAGATTTAAACTTAATTTAGCTAGTTTATACTACTTATATTAGCTAGTATCTACTTAAATCTTAATAAGAAAGTTACTAGGGATTTATTCTCTTTTTATTAGAGAGTTTATAATTAAGCTGTAGCTTATAATTAGATATTAGGGTCCTTCTAAGTCTAATTAAGATAAGTTATAAAATCCTCTAGGTTATACCTTTTATTATTACTCCTAGCTTTATAAAAATTAGAGACTACTTATTAGAAAGTAGTATTTAAGTAGTAGTTAATAAGATATTATACCTCTATATTTATAAAGTAAAACGCTTTATTTATAATAATCTTATGCTTTATTTATTATACCTAGGAGGTATATTCTTTTTTCTTATTCAAAAATCTTAAGAGTAAGAGTAGTAATTTCTAGTATATTATATTAGGTATTATTAATACCTTATTAGTAATACTTATAAGGTTCTATATAGCTATATACTAGCTATTCCACTATTTAACCTCTTATACTTATTACTAGAGGAACTTTAGTATTATTATTAAATTAGCTTATAATAGCTTATCTTAAGCTTTAGCTATATTATTATTAATTATTTTATTAACTAATAGGGAGTAGCGCTTAACTTATTATTATTATTATAATAATAAGCTTAAATATATAAGGGGTTAGACCTAAGTTTATTTAATAAGAGGTTATTATAATATTATTTATTTAAGCTGAAGAGGAAAAGGATATAAAGGTATCGAGGGGCTAAGAGCCACGGTCAGGTCAAACTAATAGCAGAAGCACCTAAAAGATAGGATCCGTATTATTATACTACTTTTACTTACTTCCTCTAAGATCCTTTATTTCTAGCCTTTAGTAAGTATTTACTAAGTCTTTGCTATAAGGGTTCTATACCTTAGACCTATAAGCCTCTATATCCCTTTAGCCTATAGTAGCTAAAGCATCTCTAGTTTCTCTAGTCTAGGTATCTAGTCCCTTATAATTATCCCCTTTCTAATTATAGTAGTCCTTACTATAAGATCGGGTATTATAGGTCGGCTCTCTATTATTATTCTTCTTAGCTATCCGGGGTAGGCCCTAGTCCTTTACTTATTGCTATTATTATCTAGCGTGATATCTATTTGCTAAATATTTGCTAAAAGATAATAGAGCCCTTGGAGTTATAGATATAATAGCTAGGCTTATAATCCTATTCCTTATAGTTCCTCTCCTTTTAGACCCTTTTATGCTCTCTATCCGGGCTATTCTAAAGGGATCCTATCGTTTCCTTTTAAATAAGGGTAGTTATCCTTATAATAACTTCGTTTTTATTCTCCTGCTATTCGCCCTTTATTTAGCGAGCACTTTCTTATATTATACCCTTATAATAACTTCGTTTTTTATCCTATTATTTCCTTTTAAAAGAGGGCAGTTATCCTAATAATAGCTTCGTTTTAGTTCTCCCGCTATTCGCCCTTTATCTAGCGAGCACCTTCTTATATTATACCCTTATAATAACTTCGTTTTTTATCCTATTATTTCCTTTTAAAAGAGGGTAGTTATCCTAATAGTAGCTTTATTTTAGTTCTCCTACTATTCGCTCTTTATCTAGCGAGCACCTTCTTATACTATACCCTTATAATAACTTCGTTTTTTATCCTATTATCCCCCTTCTAAATAGGCGCGTTATAAGGCTATTAAGTAAGTTAGATAGCAACTATTATTACTAATTTACTATATCTATCTCTTAGTAGGTAGTACCTGCTATAGTAAGTAATTATTATTCTTTACTATCCGAAGTTATATCTACCTTTATAATAATTTAGCAAGGTCTCTTTAGCTATTTATAAAATAATAGCTTTTTCCCGCCCTAGGGTTAGTTCTTTTCCCTCCTTATTATACCTTATTATTTAATAACTACTTTCATATTATCTAAGCCCTTTATTAAGACTTTATAAACCCTCCCTATCTTTTAATACTACCTTAAATATTATAAGCGCTAAGAGCCTTATTAGCTAACTCCTCGCTAAGTATAGCCCTACTAAGGCCGAACTTAGCAGTAATAACTATTAGCATAATCAGGCGGGTAGTAGCGAACCCTGCGTTAGTTACACGCTATAGCTCCCTAAGAATACCTAGGTCGTCTACGCCTATTACTATAATAGTGATCGTATATATAAGTTATACCGGGTTTATAATATTAAGTACTATAGGGTGAGTTTAGTAACTATTTAGTAGAGGTATAGGCTAACTTTTCCTATTTCTAGATTCCTACTTATCTTATTAGTACTACTTATTTCTATTAGAACTAGGTTAAGTATTATATCTATATAATTACTACTAGCTAGTA
>JAOQIF010000102.1:0-43920 GCA_026260285.1 Colletotrichum sansevieriae
TTATTAATACTGTATATACTGTGTATAGAAACCTCTAGAGAGCAGTAGAACCTCGTGGAAACTGCTAGGATTCTAGCCTCTAATAAGGTTAAACCTTACATATAATAAGGTTACTAGCTTATATAAGCTAGTAGCTATATAAGGAAATAAGTAGGGCTTGATTTCTAAGCAGCTTACGCGTCATAGAAGGTTCTAGATACCTTACCTCTAGTATAAATAAGAGGTGAATCCCTCCTAGAAACTCCCTCTTTTAGATAGCAACGAAGAATATTATTACTTCCTTACTATTACTATTATTACCCCTGATTACGTAACCTACCGACTAACATAAATAACTATATCTAACTAGATTCTGAATTACTTCTTAAGCTTTTACTAACGCTATAACCCTATTAGGATTAGCAAGGCTCTTATATAGGTTATGGAGCGTTTTGCTACCATATTTAGCAATAAACTCTTATAGCTCGCGCAACTAGAAGAATATATCTAGAATCGTTTTAGAATTAAGTTAGAAGTAATATTACTTTAGTACTTACTTATCCCTATATAAGGTATGCCTATCTTTAGAACTACTTTAGAAAGTCCCTCTATAATATCAAAAGGGATAGTTAAGGGTGGGTTAATAGGGTGGTAGTATATACTATGAGATATTAATAATATAACTAGAATTAATTCTAAATCGTATAGGATAAAGAAGTTCTACTTAACGCTATAATTAATAGTATTAATTATATATAGTATGATATAGTTAGTTACTAAACGACTTAGAATTAATCTAGAATGCTTTCGGATTTATATACTTATAGCAGTAGGTAATCTTCCGCGAGGTTTTCTCAAAGATACTATAGTACTCTGGGGTATTATCAGGTAGATTATTATTCATAATAATCGCCCGAATCTATTTATAATCACTTGCGTAGTCGTTTAAAGGGTAGTTATTATAATACCCACGGCTTATTAGTCGGTTAATATATCGAATATAAAGTTATATGCTGCCCCTAATATTCTGAAATAGTTAGGAAGCGATTTAGAACTAGTTCTAGAACGCTTACCTTATATTCTATAACTACTAGTTAATAGGAATCTAATTAGTTATAGCAAGCAGTATGCCTCTCAAAGCGAGCTATTACTCCGCGTGCCTAGCTATATATAAAAGTACTAATTAGTAAAGTGATTTAGAATAGATTATTTAGGTAATATCTTTTATACCTTACTGCTTTTTTATATATAATCTCTTAGTAAGCTTATGCTATTGCGTTTTATTATAGTTATAAAAGTTTAGAAGTGACTTTAGAGTGATTCCAAAACACTTGCATTCGGTTATTAAGAGAGCATACTTTTCCGCCTATATATATATATATAGTACGTTTATAAGGTGTATTTTAGAGGTATATAGATATAGTAGCCTTCTAAGCTACTATTCGTTTATAGCAGTATTAAAGCTATAATATAATTAGTTATATATTAATCTCTAATCGATCTAGAATTACTTATGCTAATAGATAGGTTCTTAAGTTATTATTTATTTAGTATTTAAATATTAAGCGTATATAATACCCCTTTTTTACTTATATTTAGGTATAGAGGAAATCTAGGAATCTAAATTAATTCTAAAGTAGTTACTAATATTATATTATTAATTTAAAGGTAGCCCTAGGTATTTAGTTCTATTAAGACTAAGATTAGTAGTATTTTAATAGGTAGGTAATCCTCTTTAATCTAGAATAGATTTAGAGTTACTCCTAAATCGCTTCTTAAATAGAGCTTACTTAGAGCTAGGCTCGAATGTTTTTAGACTTTTGATATTATTATATAACTACTAGGTCTTTAACTACTTTATCCTTAATATTAGGGATAATAGTAGCAGGCCTAGAAGGAATAGGGAAGATTTAAAGGGTAGCTATATTAGAAGGATTATTTTAGAATCGATTAGGGAGTAATTATAATAGATTTATAGGATTTATTATATCAGATATATAGGAGGGAAACCCTAGTATTCTAGGTTATTATCTAACTAGAGGGCTAAGATAACCTAACTAGCTGAGTAATATTAGTAAAGTGGGCCCCCTGCCTAGTTAGGCTAGTGCGGTCAGGTAAAGCCCCCCCCCCCTCTGGTCAGTTTACCCCCTAACTGATTGTTGGCGGTTGCCAGTTGCCTCAATCAAAGCTAGGTACGGGAGGTGGAAGACCTCCCTGAGGACTCGGGAGGTATCTTTCGCCTTCTTCCCCAAACTACCTTAGGTACCGTAGATACCTATCTTCTGCGAGACGCCCTTTTATCAACTTCGTTTTTCTCAGGTGCGCGATACCGTTTCTTCTGCAGTGCCGCCTCAACTGGTTGCGGAAGCAGCTTTTTGAGCGCCTCGCTTCCACGCCCTATTGCAGCAGACCCAAATGAGCGGTGTTGGTGGACGACATCGGTCCAGATGCAGCCCTCGGCTTGTCATTGGATACTGGGTGCGCTTTGATGCCGTCGACAGGCTCAGTATCTTGCCGGCCGGTCGGTTGCTGACGAGACGAAGATCAGAAAATGATGAATGCGACGCTGATGGATGAACTATACTCACTCTCTCGTTCACTCTTGCATCCAGTGAAGCTATCCAGACAGCTGCCTTCAATTTGCAGTCGACCCTACCCCTAAACCTTGGACGTGCCCTCTCACCCTGCACAAGACAAGGATGTCGACAGAGAGGCGTCGTATCCCGACCAGGGGATTTGTGAGGGAGGGGTGGAAATGGACATGGGTTAGCCCCCTTTTTAGGCGAGAGTCTTCTAGACTTCCACACCGAATCCTGCAAGCCAACGACATCTCTTCAAACTCAACGACATGAAATGTGTTCTTGGCGACTCTTGGCGACACACAATGCCTTCTTCCCCGGAATCCGATGCTCACGCCGTATCCCTTCTCTCTGTTTCTCTCGTTCGCCCCTTGAGGCCCTATCGTCTTTCTGGAAACCTTTCCGACCTTGAGCCCGGTAGTCCTTCTCGCTCATCTGCCGCATCTTAAGGTACACATGAGCCAGGCTGAAATGGGTCCGACCCTCCATCCACGCACATCATTACGGCATTGACTTTATTCCCCCGCGAGCCAAGAGCGCAGGTTTCTTGATGATGTCAGCAATTTCCGTCGGCGATTTTGCGTTGCTGATTTTGCTCGGGATTCCCCAGAGGCTTGACAAGAAGAACGGAACGGTGCAGCGACACGAAGTCTTGATGTCTGCGCTTCAGTACCCCTATCATACTCTGAGCTCACTGCTCTAATGACGCTGGAATTGCGAGGTTGCCTCGCACGAACGCACCGCCCACAGAAACTCGCTGCTGGGGAACTTCTCCAATGCCCCCATCTCGGCCAGGAAACCCTGACTCGTCGAAAACCGTGGACAGTGCAGCAAGTGCAGCAGATCCAGCAGCCCGTCACCGTGGGCTCTCGTCTGCAGTTAGCGTGAGGGACAACCCTGGACTTTACCCCAAGCTGGGAGGAAGCTGAATCCGCCAGCGAGCACGCGCAACGGGATGGTCCTTGTACAAGGTCTAGCAGTCCATCTACCGTTTCCATCTTGCATCGACGCCTTCATTCTCGATCCAGCGCATCCGCCGGACGAAAGGCTGTCTGGGCGCCCAGAAAGCCTCAGAAGCCACACCGTCCCTTGCGCGAGAAGGGGGAGAAGAAGGGCAAGGTTCGTGAGAGGGAAGAAAACCGACAATGGTAGTGTACCAGTGAAGTGCCCCGGCTCGTGGCAACTTCTCTCCCCTGCGTAATCACCTTGGCCTCGTCGCTTGAGACGCCGCAGCGAACAGTGATGTTTCTCTGCTTATCGACCACTGTCGATCTTCTCTCGGCGTATGTCTTGGTTGGAAACCCGATCTGTGCATCCTCTTCAGCTCAAGCGCCAGCTGTGAACCAGTGGTTCATCATTCTCAAATGATTTTCTCGGATGATACATACCTAGCTTCTTCTATTAGTCTTTCTTTCTCGTCCGAACACATACAGACATTTCCCATCCCGAGTGGAAGCGGCATGCTACATCCCCATAGATGAATGGCGAGCCCGAAATCCACATTCGGCACGCAATAAGACAATCGAATTCCTTCCTCACCCTACGAAGAGGCCGTGCGGGTTTTTCGCTTGTGTTCTTACCAGGGGTCTTCGTGTCCAAGGGACGAAGAAACCACACCTCGTATCCTCACAAAAATTTACCATTGGGAACATCGCAGCCACATCTGCCTCGGGCAATCGTTCCTAGGCAAAATATCTCGATGAAGCCCGGGTCACGTCCCCAAACAATAAATCAAGGGTTCACCGCATGCGACACCTAATGCAACATCATTAATTTGCACCAATTGCTTGGGAATCTAGATGGTAGACGGTTGGGTAGAGGGTGACCCGGAGTACGTCCCCCGGTTCACTCGCCTCGTTCGAGCTCACCGGCGCGCAGCCTGCCGTGCCAGCTCAAAAGTTCCGACGCTAGTCACGGAGGATTTCAAAATACAACCGTCATTCAACTTTGGAAGCCCAAGTCTGTATTCACGCCTCATAGCGTGTCGTGTGCCATAACCCGGACCGGAGAACCGCGATTCTCATGCCCTCGCCGCCGGTTAATACCAACTCGTAGGAGACCACCAACGCCCCCTTCCTTCCCAAGTGAACTAATAGGACCATGGACTTCGTAAGGCGAGACCGCCCCGGTTGGCAGGCGAGGTGACATTTGCCGCCAAAGGATTCTGGTCTGGTGCAACATGGGATTTGGGGTGCTTTTTTCCTCCCCCCCCCCCTGATCAGCTCTTGATTACACCACATGCGCTCAGGGCTTGTTCCGGACTAGATGATGGTCCACTCAGCAACTGATACGCATGGCGGCTGACCCCCGAATGAGTAGTTGGCGCCCGATGAACTGCCTTTCACTGCCGCCGTCGGGGAAGAAAAAAGGAGATTCTCGAGAATTGAGAGCGTGCGACTTGGAGAATTTCTGGTATGAGTTCAGTGTCTTCGATAGACTACATCTCTTCGTGCGAACTACAAGTAATTATGGCCGTGTGAGTCCTTCATCTTCATGCCATGAGTGCCACCATTGTTGCAACCCCTTATGCCCCTGATAGCCCGCATGAGTTCGACCGCTCTTTCTCATATCAGCCCCTGTACGTAGGTGCTGCACTCAAGAGCCAAACGGGCTGAGGATGCCCTGCAGACTTTAAACGCAGCGTGGACCTTAACATCACCAAGGCACGTGACTTCTTTCAAAAGCAACGAAGGCGGTGCGCAATACCAATTCCATGGACCATTAAACACGTTTATGTTGAGGGCCACAATGCCCGGCCATATATGAGCAACGCACGCTTCTATCTATACATGAACACTGCTGTGTGTCCCTGTTCATCTTGCAAATACTCCGTGCGCCAGTACCTTCCCACATGATCATGAAAAACAAGCTAACATTTCCCCAAGTCGTGAATCAACTTTTGGCAAGCACTTGAACACCGAGTTGCGAAGGGCTCAGAGTGCCTCGACGGCCTTCAAGAGCACCTCGACACCTCTCTTTCCAACCTCATCGCCACCGTTGAGCAACGACGACACATCGCTGAGCATCCCCAGGGGGATGTAGCAGCCCGACTTGGCTTTCTCCAGACTTTCCTTGAGTCTGCTAGTGTGTTCCCATTCCTTGGCTGCCACCTCGGCTCGCTCAATGACGCGGTTCGAGATACCACACATGGCTGCGCAGTGCATTCCAAAACTGCCCTCCGCAATACCATCCTCGAGCTTGTAGAGGAACGTAACGCGTCGTTCTTCCTCATCTACGTGAATCTGCATGCGTCGAGGCACAATCTCGGGGTGATTCTCGAACTCGGTGGCGAGAGAATGATAGTGAGTCGCGAAGAAGCCCACACAGCCTACATGCGTCGCCACATGGTGCAAGACGGCCTGCGCGACTGCAACACCGTCGTATGAACTAGTGCCTCGGCCGAGCTCGTCCAAGATGACCAACGACCGCGGCGTGGCTTCTGACAAGATCTTCTTCGTCTCCGACAATTCAACGAAGAAGGTAGACTGAGAAGCAAAAATGTTGTCGTTGGCTCCCAGTCGTGACATGATTCTGTCGACCGGCGTGAGTTTCGCCGACATGGCGGGAACGTAGCATCCGATCTGAGCCATGATGACGGCAACACAAGACTGTTATAGAGTCAGCATGATGATTCCAAAGAGAAAGGAAAGGCTTCTCACCATTCTCAGAACCGTTGATTTTCCAGCAGCATTCGCACCCGTCAGCAGGTTGATTTTCGCTGAATCTCCTCCCAACTTCACGTCGTTGGGAATAAAGTCGGAAACCGTGCTGAGCATGCAAGGGTGACGAAGCTCTTCAAACTCGACAACACTCCGGTCTTCGTCGACAAACTCCGGACGGCAGCTGGGTTCACCCAATGAAGAAGAAGCCTTGGCAAGGCTGATGAGACAGTCGAGCTGAGAAATGACGCGGATTGACTGCGCCCACGTGTCGTAGTCGGCATCAAAACGCTGGAAGAATCGTGTGGCGACCTCCTTGACAATCTGAGAATGGGTCTCCTCCGTCTCCTGAAGCTCGCGAATCAGGTCTGTGAGTTCATCAAAGTAGTAACGCTTGACACTCGCGGTTGCGGACATTTGGCGCCAGTTGTTAGGCACCTTGACCGCCTTTGGAACCTCAATCTGGTAAATCTCCTTGCCAATGTCCGTGAACTTGATGGTCTTGCACTTCAGTTCCGACTTCTTCGTTGCCAGAAGTGCCTGGAGCTCCTCTTTGATCTCTTCGATACGGTCTTGGCTGTTGTCGAAGTCCTCCTCAATGCCGCGCTCTGGAATGAGGAGCTTCTCGTCTCGGGCCATCTTCCGATCGAAGGCAGTCTTCCAGTAGGACAACGGCTCGTTGAGATTAGGCATCGACGAAACAAGCCGGTCAACAAGACCGTTACCGCCTCCGAAAGCGCCCAGAAGGCTCATAGTGTACTCGATCTGTTCAAAGCCTTCCAGGACACGCACGAAATCTTCGGGCTTGCATAGGGCGGCGTGAATACGGGAGATGAGACGCTCCAAGTCGGGCATCTTGGTCATCTGGGAAGTGAACTGATTCCGCACGGTAGGATCGGAGTTGAGCAGGTCGACCGCATCCAAACGCTCGTTGATACGTTGAATGTCGCATAGGGGATGACATACCCACTGGCGGAACAGTCTCTTGCCAAACGGTGTGACACAGCGGTTCAAAAGGGTGAAGAGAGTGCCTTCGGGTCCGCCATTTACAGTGTTGGCAAATATTTCCAGGTTGATCAGGGTCTGTCCATCCAAGATCAGAGTACCGTTGCGGCGGATCGGGGTATACCACTCGAAGTTGCCCTGAGACAAAAGACTTCCCTCCAGCTTCAGGAACTTGAGGTAGTGAATCAGACCACCAAGCGCAGACATGAGCAAGTCTTTCTCCTTCGCCTTGGTAAGAGCTTCAGGCCAGGTCTCCTCGTCATCTTCGTTGGCAAAATAACCACCGCTCGAGATTTCCCGGCGGCTCATTTCGGCATCCAAGAACTCAGAACCTGACTTGAGGTAGTTCCAGATGGTCATGGGTGAAGTGTTGTTCTTCAGGATGCGAATAGCCTTGGTTGAAATACGCGACTTCTCAAGAATAATCTCACGGGGGCTAGTCTGCGCGACGAAGGTCTCAAACTTTGTCAAGTCGGCGTCATCCTCGAACTCGGAAATGAAGAATTGGCCGGTGGCGCAGTCCACGAAAGTGATTCCAAAGGCAGGGTTGCCGTCAATGACCGACTCCTTTATCGAAGCGCAGAAGGTTGCAAGATCGTCTTGGAGCATGCTTCCGTCCACGAGAGTGCCGCCCGTCAAGATACAAGCCAGTTCTCGACGGATGACCTTGTCTAATTTCTTCGCCTTGGCCGAAGCAGCACCCCTCTCTCTCATTTCCTTACCAAGGGCAGACTCCATCTGGTCGACTCGAGCCACTTTGTAGCCTTTGGCCACAAATTGATTGACCCACATGTCAAGGGAGCTCTCCGGGACACCAACCATACGCATGTTTACACGATCTGTGAGCTTCAGGTCGAACAGTTGGTGGCCGATGGTGGCGTCGTTCTCGTAGAGCTCGTAGAACTTGCCTTTCTTGAAGAAGACAACAGTGTCCCAAAGCTTCTGTTTGATCTCCCAGTACTGTTTCTCGAAAGGGGAGAACTTGTGCCAAGCACCAGGAGGGATATAGACGGAAGATGGGTCGTACTCAGCATCACCAGGTGAATTCTTGTTGATATCCTGAATGTCGGCCAGCCAGGGGTATCTGGCCTCGGGCTCGGTGGTATGAGCCTTCTCCTTGCGCTTCGAAGCTGCCGGTCGTCTAGCCACCGCACTCTGGGCAGACCTGGGAGCAGAAGAGGCGATGTTATTCGGGTCGTAACGCCACTGCTGGGCTGTCGAGGTGGATGGGATATCTTCCATCACCTCATCATCCTCATCAAACTCTTCCTCCTCCTTAATAGGAGAAGAAACTGTTGTTTTCTTCCTCGGTTGAGTCTTCTTTGTGGTCTGGGGACGCTTTCTCTTGTTGGATCCCGGAGGAGCGTCCGACTCATCGGACACGACGAAGTCGTTCATCTCTGGGGGAAAGTCAGGAACTGCCATTTCTCGTATATGGACGTGCCTTACCTTCGTCCTCGTCGGCCCCGTCGTTGCTAACAGCATCCTCATAGCCATCGCCATCGTCAAATGGTGCGGCCGGTGTCTTAGTGCGGCGGCGGGTGCTTGCCGATCGAATGCGGTCGAAGGGGTCGTCATCCTCGTCATCGGACTGTTCGGCGTAGTTGACGGGCTTCCTGGCCTGTGGGAACGCGGAGTTAGCGTACTATTCAATGACAGTATCATGAAGAATGGCAACTCTACCTTTCGAGTCGGACTGGAGGACGGCGGAACTTGTCTGCTAACAGAGACCTGTGGAGTCACAGTCTCAGCTGGAGTAGACGGAGATGGCAAGGAGTTCTGAGCTACCTTGAGGCCAGTGTTATCCATGTTCTCTTGCGAGCTCGAGGGCTCAATGGCATCGCTGCTGGGAACGGGAGTCATGCTGGGAGGTCGCTTGGCCTTGGGGAGCTCGTTCGTTCGGGTAGACTCTCTCAGGCATGGTGAGGAATCGGGAGCCGAGGCCGCAGGCTTGGGAGTCGGCTTGGAAGCAGACTTGGAGAAAAACTGCACTATAGTTTTCTGGGTTCCCGAGGAAGACGACGGCTGGCGCTTGAGGGAGGGAGTTTTGGCTGGCGTATGAGCCGCCGGGGATGATTTGGGCGCCATGATTGCGAGGTCTCTGGAGCCAGACTGGAGCTGGTTCGTGTGGGAGAAAGAAATGGCTTTGCGAGGAAGAAAATGGGTACGGGCGTTCCCAGTCTATGGCAAAAGAGTGTTAAAAGGATAGAATGAGTAGACGGAACAACAGGTGTCGGTAAAGTCCACGAGACCGTGAAGTGCAGATTTTTGTGCCTCTCTCGCCCGCGCCAGTCAATGGAGGAAGATTAGAAGGGTAGGCGTGCGCGGGTAGGTGTGTTCTTTCTTGGGACGGGGAGCAGGACTGGGGCCGGCAGTGGTACTGGGGAGTCGCGTCGGGAAAGATCATGGGGTCGCGTAACCGCGTTGCCGCGTTCTACGTTTAATTGAACCGCCGGGGGAGTGGCAAGGAACTCCTCTGCCGTTCCAAGCAGGGGCCAGAGGCAGGCTTTCGCTGAACATTTTTGAGAGTGGAGAGGTAGACGGCGCACAGACCATCTACGTCTCCAATGCACAACGGATTTCTGCATAATTATGTCATTCCGAGAGAGGGTCTCGTTCGGGGCCGTTGATACTGGTCTCCGGTCCGGTTGCGCCCCGGCCAAACTCCGGGTCGCTGTATCGGACTTGAACATGCCATTACCCTCATAGCGAGTTGAAAGTCACTTGACAGATGCATTGCGATCATGTTGAATTGGCTATTCTTATTTACACCTACTATCCAACCTTGATGTCCGCAGTCGTTTACGACCCTATCCCACATTCGAGAAGAGGTGCAAAACACATCAGTCTAAGACAAGGTAGGGGCAGTCCAGCTTGCGTAGTCTTTGACATTGACGTTGACAGTGCTGCGCTCGAGAATTGACGGCTTCGTCCCCGAGTTGAGGAGGAAGTAGTTGATGTACTGCGTGAGCTCCGAGTTCTGCCTGCTGGGGAATTGGCAATGGTTATGTCCACCGACGAGAGAGAATCCCATGTTCTCCGGAACGCCGAGAGCCTGGTAGATGAGTCTACCGGCCTTCATGCAGCCGGTCGTGGAAACGGGACCTAGCCAATCAATGTCGTTCTCCGCCACGTAGAGGCCTCGCGGCGCCACCAAACCCGCCAGCATATGATGGTCCTCGGGGATTTGAGATGTTTTGGAGGACCACGAGTTGAAGAGGGGAGAGAACCAGACGTTTTCCGTGACGATCTGGCTCGCCGTCTGGATGTTCTTGCCCTTGCTTTTCTCGCTGTCAGAGATGCGCCAGCAGGCCGCGCCGCCCGAGCCGGACTCTTGGGGGATCGTCAGCGCGATGCGCTTCTCCAGAGCACCGGCGACGAGGGCCCCCTTGCCGTTTCGAGAACACCCAGTGACGCCGAGTCGTTTGGTGTCAATGCCGGTCTGGGAAACGCCCAGCTGCTCGAGGCCGTCGATGATGCGGCCGACGCCCCACGCCCAGGCGGTCAGCGCGCCGGCGCTGTGCGAGCTGCCGAACAGCGTGTAGAACTGGCCCTGGCCACGGCTGCCTCCTCCGTTTTGGGCAGCGAACTGGTCGTTGTTGAAGGTGATTTGGGCGACATTGGCAGGGATGGGAATGCTGGCGCCGCCGACGCCGATGATGGCGGGAAACGGGCCGCTACCGGAGGGCTTGCGGATGGCGGCGCTGATGCTCACGCTTACGCTTCCCACGGTGATCCTCACGTTGAGGTTGGTGCCGGACAGAGAAGCCTCGATCTTGGACGGCGGGTCGGGGTAGACTCCGAGCTCGTACTGCTCCATGGCGTTCTGGATCTCGGTTGCGCGGCAGGCCCAGTCATCCTTCGTGGCGACCTTGGAGCCATCCGCGAAGGTGAAGGGGTCGGGGAGCTTTGCGTCGTTGACAGCTGGGACTTGAGACTTTGCCTTGCTGCAGTCGGCCTGGCGCGCGAAGAGCTCCGCGGCGGGAAGGGCTAGCGCTGAGCCCGCGAGAAGCGAAATGGCGAGACGCAGTGTCATTTTGTTACAGAATAAGCACGAGTCTTTACTTTACTTTATTGTTGGTGATCAAGACTCGAACAGATTGTGTCATTCAAGTGCTTCAGACTGTCAACTCATTGCACTTGCGGGAACCCTTTTATCCTTCAATCCCTCAAGGGCTTGTATGAGGCTCGGAGCAACGGATACTGCAACGCGGGGAACCCATCATGATGCTGTCAACCTTCATCGCCGAATTAGAACCCCAGTGAAGTTTGGATAATAGAAGTCGTATTTGACAAGTCGTCTCAACTGCCGACGGCTATACTGATAGGCTCACACGGTAAGAGCGAATGCCAGACCACTAGGCAAGCACTCTAGCGCCAAGTAAGCTTAAATACGGTTGACTTCCCCGCTGGATACCACGACACGGCTTTAATTTTTAATTTCTGTAAGACAGCCGACTACGTGAGTGCGGTCGTTTCGGAGGGAGAATTACCGCTTGGGGCCCGGTTAATTTGCTGCAACCCGAGTTGAGTTCAGATCTGCACCGGCTGAATATGGAGTGTTAGCGTAATAGGAAGTTGGGCATATATGATTTTGGATAAGTAATAGGGTGATCATGTGAAACGAAAAACAAGTGTTCATTGCCTCGGATTACGTTGGTTTGTATTTTCAGATGCTACTAACCCTTTAGTGTCGGGAGCCGAGGGATGGCGAGTATTACGTCCGCGTTCCCAACATATCCCACGTAGCAAGGGTTTGATAATGCCATGGTCAGCCACGGTAGGTGACTTTTGATCGAGGCTCGAAAGAAAATAAGAGATGAGAACGTGTTTCTGATGGGCAGAAAGATTAAAGACCGAGTCCGCCGAGAACAAATAAGACGAAGACTGAGTTAAGTAAGAAAACATCTGAAGCGAGCCATTGTTTCTTGGCTAGTACGGTAATTCAACTGATGCCTCATTGAAATCGGATGGGTAAAAAAGCTAAAGGGTGTGCCCTGATGCCAGCCAGGATTGACGTGGCGACTGGGTTCAGCACACCAATCAGCCAAGTACTTCGTCGATCTACCTAAGCAAGCTCCCGCGGCTACACACGTGCTTTACCTCACATAGTACATGATCCATGGCATCAGGTACGCAACAAACGCTTGAGCCCCTCCATTACCTCAATAATTCACATGCCCATCAATAGGAGACGACATATAAAAAAAAACCAACAGCGACGCGAGATGAAAGACTGCATCTCTCGGCAGCCTGTTATAGCTTGGTTTTGATTTTGCTTCGTTCCTCGCGGAAGCTGAATTTACTGCAATTTGCTGCATCTCGTTTACAGTCATTGTACGCCACGGCTGGCGAACAAGTCAACATGCTCGGTCGCACGCTGCACGAGTTGGTCTTCATTCGCATATGCATAGCTCTACTGCAATGGCCGATCATTCCGTATGCGACAGTACTCGGCGCATGCTTACTCGGCGCCAAGCTCGGCTCCCCGGACCCTCGGTGGTCTGTCGGTGCACTCATTGTGATGGGGCTCATGGCCGTTGAGCTGGCATACGCCTTGTTCATCTGGGTCCCGTACAGGAATCGTCTGGGAGAGGCGGCGAAGCATCCGGCGCCGTCTTCGCCGGCCGCGCGACGGGCCCTCTTCGACTGCTGCATGGCCACCGTCCCGAACCCGGAAATCTACCTCCGAGGGTGGTTCTTGGGTGCGGAAATGGAAGACATCCGCCGTGACAACGTCAGGGAGTTCATACTTTGGGCCTTCTTCGACCGCGAAAGCTTCGGCAAGGAGAGCGAATTCGACGAGGAGGTGAATCAGTACATTGATATGATTGAGCAGCTGTTGGGCAAATCGTTCAAGCCGGGCCGAGGGGCTGCCCAAAGTCTTCGACTGACTTTCGACGAGATTGAGACCAAATATCGCAGTGTTTGGTGGTACGCAATTATAGGACTCATAGACGGCCTCACTCACATTGTCATGGTCTACAACGGTTTTCAATACTACGCCCAACCCAAGAAAGACACATTCACTGTCTTCCCTCCACGGATACAACAACTATGTGCACAGCGCAGGTCCTCCGTGGGGCTGAGTTACTGGCACCGCCCGCACACGCATTCCGAACGCCTCCCCGTCGTCTTCTTTCACGGCATCGGCGTCGGTCTCTGGGTGTACATCCGCTTCCTCGCCGAGATCTGCGCCGCCAAACGCAAAACAGACGGCGATGTCGGCGTCATAGCCCTCGAGATCCTGCCAATTTCATTCCGACTGACGAAACCGCCGTTGGAAAAAGATGCATTCATCAAGCAGTTTACTGAGATTCTTGATCGTCATTCGTGGGACAATTTCGTTCTTGTCTCCCACTCATACGGTTCAGTCTTGACCTCCCACATAGTTCGATGTCCGGAGTTGCAGGCGAGAATACCGCGTGCGGTGCTCATCGACCCGGTGAGCATACTGCTTCATCTTCCTGACGTCGCCTTCAACTTCACGCGGCGTCGCCCAAAGCGCGCCAATGAATGGCAGCTGTGGTACTTTGCGAGCACTGATCCGGGGGTTGCCCACTGCCTCGGCAGGTACTTCTTCTGGAGAGAGAATGCAATCTGGGCCGAGGAGCTGGTCGGGCGTGACGCGGGGTTGGAACATGCAAACGGCACGTACGGGCTACCAGCTGATGAGCGAGCTGGAACGAGGCGGATTACGGTCTGCTTATCGGGGCAGGATTTGATAGTTGACAGCCATGCCGTCGCCCGGTATTTGACCGAGGAAGGGCAGAAGAACGACCCCGCAAAACCACAGGACGGGAAGGAGGGCGATGGCCAGGAAGGTCGGCGCAACGTTGCCGGAATCCCTGATTCGGGGAATGAGCATCGCCACTCAGCTGGATCAGGCATCGACGTGTTATGGTTTCCCCGCAGAGACCATGCGCAAGTATTCGACTCGAAGCGCGACAGAGGTTGCATCGTTGATGTGGTGCGAGACTACTGTGAGAAGTAAGGAGGGAGGGTATCATGGTAGCATCCGGCAAAACCATCCGTAGAAAAAGCAACTATGCCTAGGCAGAGGACGACCGCGTCTGTCAGCGGCGTTGTCTCTTGAGTCGGTGTGTCACACAATGCGCCAATGCGGACATTAAGCTGTGACGGAAGCTCAACGTGGTGGACTATTTTGCTTGATCGCCTCCCCAATCTGTCAAGTCTAGCACCGTGGGCTCCGAGCCGCTGCGAGTGATAACCCACGTCGTTTCTTGATCCGTTTCGTTGAGGAGCTGATGTTCCGTCCAAGCCGGGACAAAGGCAAAGTCGCCCGCGCCCATATCATGACGCTTTACCTCTTGCCCTGCACCAGGGCTGACAAGCAAGACGCCGGTGCCGGAGGTCGTGTAAATGATGGTATCTTGGCACATATTAGAGGCCCATCGGGAGCACGAGAATAGGTAGGAGAGAGTTGGAGGTGTGGAAGGGGCCGAACTAGGGGCTACTCCTCACCTTGTTCAGCGTGATGACGCACAGAAGATGTTGTATGCGGTTGGAGGGTCAAGACTGCTTAAAATAGTTAAACAGAGTGGCATTTGGAGCGCAAGAGGCGCGCTGCATGCTTCCCAAGCAGGGACAGAGAGATGCAGAGGCAGCCCGGACGGATTCTCACTCACCTGAAGCGCAGAGCTTGTCGCTTTTGCCGACAATGGCATCGGCCTCTTTAGCAGGACCAGGTCCTGGAGTTGCATCGGGTGCGGCACGGAGTGTGCTTGCTTTTGTGACGTGAACCGAGGAGGAGGAGAAGACCATCGGTAACAGGTCGCTAATGAGAGGGATCAGGGACGACATGGTTTCCGCAGAGTCAGGCGTGATTCCGATAGTCGGGAGGGTTTCTCAGTTGGTACTGTGGAAAGCGGTCTGGAGATTCAGATGTGCCGTCTTCGTGCACTCCGGAGACGACGTGGGAGGTCGGTTCGGCGTAGGTAGGACAGCCCTCCACTTGCGGACGGAAGCTATCACCAAGTAGGAAGGAGAGGTCAGGCGGGCTGAATTCGAAGTGGGTACTCCGGCAATGGCGTTAGCGATGGCCGTGATACGAAGACACCGCCGTGCTGGTGTTGGTGGCCAACAGACTGAAAGTTGCTTTTGAGGAAGCCGATGGTGAGGTGAAGCTGCACAGTAATGCGAGGCGAGGCGAGGCGATGTGACTGTCACGCCGTAGGGGGGGAAGCCCGTGACGCGATAGACGTAAGAGAGACAGGTAACCCGGACTCCTTGGATGTAGAACACTTGAGCGTGTCGAAGAATTGCTTTTCGTTGCATCAAACCCTGTTGTTCTCACAAGGGCCTCATGTTTGAAGCGATATATCGAAGGGTTGGATTTGACGTGGGAGTCGGGACGTGGCAGGCTGTTGAAGTGACCTAGGCAAATGTACCAATACGTCGAATGTCTGGGTGATGTCCGAGTGACGCTGGCAAAACAACCCGCATTACCCACCGAAGGGGACTGGAGCAACGAGCGCCGGGCCGGGCGAGGTGGTAAGAGAAAGGAGAAGGTCTGCCCTGGGAGACTCCACTATATTTTGGGCGCCTACTTACCAGATTAGGTAGGCGAAAGAAGCTTTTTCCTGCACCTGCATAAGTCGTATATTTTCACAAACCTATTTATTTAGGTTGGGACTTTGCGGCTTAGTGTTGCCATTTTTTTCTAGATGTTCACCCAAGGACACAGTACTGCATTATTTAATTTAGGTATGTATGCTATCTCAAGGCTCTTGACTCGAGAGGGAGCCACTGGGTTCAGAGGCAGCCAACAACGCAGCGTTCCACCAATAATGGCGCTCACTCGCTCTGCGCAAAGGTTCCTGTATTTTCGAATCAAAGGTTCCTCTCGATCGAGGTCTTGGCCAGGGCCTTCTGGGACTGTGTCGGTTGTATTATTAGAGAAGCGCCGGCTTGGCTAATTGTCACATTGGGATATTCCAGTCTGCAGCATCGCGAGTGAGAAAAAAACTTGCCAGGTCTAGACTTGAGATAAGATTACTCCCGTTCCAACTGGAACTCGAGACTTGAACAATTTACCCAGAAACCTGGACGCAGCTACTAGTGTCGCTCCGTCCGAGGTCTTATCGATGGCGTTATCTCGAGCTACCTACCTTACCGTATGTGCCTTGCCTGCCTAACTTGAGGTAGGGGGATTATTGCACCTATCGGGCATAAGGTCCGATAGGCCCAGGTGACTGGAGCTTCCATTGAGAATCCATTGAACCAAAGCTCCCCGCACTCTGCTACTGGCTCCCGGTGCCCCTTGGCCGTGCTCTGCGTTGACGGGCATGCAAGACAGGTGTAGCATCATCTCTTCTTCGATGCGCTGTCGCAGCTCTTACCGTGCAACGGCATGCGTCTCCCTACTATTACCTTCAGGTAAGGTTACCTGCCCCAGCATCAAGCTCTGCGACCTCGGGTGCTGCGGAACTGCCCTACCTTAGCCCCCAAACGGCCGCATCATCTTATGCACCACCCCGAGCAGCCTTTCTCTTCCGAGTACCTTGCCAGATCCCATCCGCCGGGCATTGCATTAGTCGGATCCGACAACGGCGGCATACCTTACCACGCTCCTGGCATGCCGTGGCCCGTAGCCGGGGTAGCGACATCAGCATCCGCTGCGTCCACTTCCATGGCAGGCAGCAAGGAACTTCTCGCCCGATTGCTCGCGATCACACGACTTGACCACCGCCTTCACCTTCCGCTCCATTCGGCTCGTCGGAGACGTGGAGACTCCTAGTCTGGGCCCTGGGCTCTGGAGTCATGACTCCAACACTGACGACTGCACGTCCACTACGCATCATGCTTACCCGACCTCATCCTTCATGAACCTAGCTTGATAAGAAACCAATCCACAATCCAGCTGATTGATCCGTCCATCAACCGAGCGACCAGACAGACAACCTTCTGCCAATAGCCACCCGAGTACACACCAACAACCGACCTAGTGCAGCCACTGCTCATCTGCCCGCTTGCCCGAATATCCACCAAGTGCATCCAATCCTCCTACCAATTCCTCGGCCAACTGCAGCCCCAGTATCTCTGCGAATCCTTAGGCCCCTTAGGTTACGGCACGACACTTATGGTACTGACTGGTGCCAAACCCAAGACTTGCCTCGTCGCGTGTGAAGGCATGGACGGCTCTGGCAAGATGGCATCCAATCCTTCGCCCTCCAACCCAAGCTCCGACATGACCACAACAGCCCATGAGACCCTCTCCAACTCCAGCAGCAACTATGGCGGCATCGACCCGGAGGTTGAGGACAACCTCTACATCCTGCCATGTGTGTCCGACGAGGGCTTGCGCAGTGACGCTACCGATCGCCGGAAGACGATCGGAACTTCTCAGGCAGACCACTACCCTCTTCCCGTTGGGCTAAGCGGCAGCGTAACTGACGGTATGGAACTGTTCATCCTGGTGCCATGCTTGGATTGCATTTTGTCTAACTCCCTCTCTGCGATAGATGCTCACTGCCCGCCTCCGGCCGACAGCTGCCGACTCCTTTCACTACCATCCGAGCTCATAGACGAGATCCTCACCTACCTGCCACCCTGCGATCTAGCCATTGCCTCCGCGACTTGTCGCAGCCTTCATGCCCATGCCGCCTCCGACATCCATTGGTATCAGAGAGTACAGGCCAACGTGCCAGGCACAAAACTCGAAACCCCATACCCCTGCAACACATATCGCGAACTATACGCCGCGCACGATCCAAGATGGTTTCTTCCCAAGTACAAAATATGGTTCTGCGACCGCGACCTTATGGGCAAGATGATTGTCGTACGATATGACCCACGCAGAGGCTGCATCGAAGGATACCAGTTGCTAGCCATCAGCAATCGCACTACATACCAGCACTGGCCTGCGGATACCAGCGTCATGATCCATGCCTTTGAGCCGCGGGTCAAGCTGCACCTAGACAAACCGGTACTTCAGTTTCGCGTTTCCGACCAGGACGAATCACCCCATTTCTACGAGGCAATGAAGAATCATTTTGCCCCCGAAGTGCCCATGGTGATAAACGATTGGTCGGATGCCATGTTTAGCAACTTCTTGATGGCGCGGCCACTCGACAAGATAACTGCGACGTTGAAGATGGAAACGCAGTTTCCTTACGGCAACGTATGGCCTCCGCCAGCTGTACCTGCCCGTCATCGCGTCGCGGGTGTCGCCTCGGGATTGGATGCGTATGATTTGTCGCCCAGCGATCTGCCGACACGTCGGGCTGAAGCATCTGACCAAGCCTTCCGCATACGGCAGTGGATGGAAATGGCGGGCGGCCCTGCACCGGGCATGTTTGTCGGCGCAGGACCGATCGGCCTGATAAGAGCAATTCATGCCAATATGACAAACACAGGGCGGGGCGTGCCCGGTGTACACATTGGAGAAGAAGTTGTTACCTTCTCAACCCTGGACCCTGTCGTGTACACACCGACGCCTCTAAAGCCATGGCGTGGTATCTGGGTCGGCGACTACAGTGGTCATGGCTGCGAATTCTTGCTGATCAACCAACCGGATGATGAAGAGGTCTCCGACGAGGAGCTTGGCCTTGTGCGCGGCTCTGATGAGTCTGAGGAAGACTGGAACCGGCGAGGAACGGATGCGAGGGTGCATCGAGGCCGCTTAGAGGCCATTAAGCTTACTGGAGATCCAAATGTGCCGCGAGGAGAGTACACTTTTGTTGCAGAAGACCTGGGCGAGGCAGGTTTCGTCGGACTGGCACAGGAACCACCTTTCCAAGGCACACGAGTTGTCAGGAGTAAAGGACATGTGGCTGGGACTGGTTTCCTAGAAGGTTGGTACTATCGTCTCAGGGAAACATGGACGAATGCTAACCGCAAGATGTTTCTCAGATCGGTACATTGAGTCCCAGCTTATGCTCATTTCCCATAACAGACTTGCCCAGTACTGGGTTACCTTCGGCCATATCAGCTTCTTCGAAAGGGTTAACATCGATCATTTTATCACGCCATGAGTATGTGTGTACTTTTTCATGCATGAGGCACGGCGGCATCAGCGGAAAACATAGCGGTGGAGTCATGTCTTTCACGTTGCAGGACCTCGGTTTGGATTTGGCCATTCGAGGGAGGCTCTTCGACGATCATAACTTCAAGGAAAGACCAGGTAACACAGAAGAGCAATTCGCACCAGGGCTTTAGTTGAATGCTTCCTACTGGTTACGAATGAACTACTGCAATTTTGCATGTCAATGAGCTGGGCTTCTCAGACCCCGCCACCCCGCTAAACACATCTGTGAGGGGCAATTAAGCGTGATCCGTTATTGAGTTAATTTTTATTTTTTCCCCTTCTCTCTTCTATACGCAGTTTTATCCCCCTTTTCTCCCCAAAGCCACATGATCTTCACGTGAACCACACTTTGCTCTGGTATGTTTATCAGCAATCCAAAGCTGCTGTCCTCCTTTGTTGTTTCACGTGCCAGTCGGGTTGTCTAGATGAGGTAAGGCGCCTGCAATTGTCACTTCGATCGCCTGCATCTCTGCATCTCCGGGTACGTCAAATGGAATGTTTTAGTCTCTCATCTCAACGTCATTGCCCCTTGTTCCTCCCCCCCCCCCCCCCACCCCCCCAATTTTTTAAGCCTTACCACTCTAAGCACCCTTCCCTCGCCCCTACGAAGGCGGCGAACACTACAGGACAAGGGCCTAGACCACTGTCATTTTCTCTTCCGCCTCGAACCGAACTGCTGGGGAAGCCGTCTTGGGAAACAGTCTTCCGCCAAGGTTCTGTATCTTGAGACGACTTCCACTTTACCTTTAGCTGTTCACCTCAATTGCAACTTCAAGCCATAAGCCGAATCACACCAATGCCCATCTCTAGACCGTCGTCAACTCTCTTATACATCCATCTTATCGCTTCACACAGTTTACTGACACGGAACCCCAAAGTGACTTGACTGGCTGAGATTCTGAAACATCACAGCACACGCCACGACTTTTCCGGCTTGTGAAGGTATCCTAGTTCAGACTCGGCTTAAGGTCTTCCTCATTGTCGTCATCAGCAAAGGCCGGACTCGTCGACTCAAAACCACAGACACCCTTCAAACCAACATTTCTTCTCTGGCAATAACAGTCTTCCGGGATACTTGTTCATGAGCATCAATATCATGGCGGATAAGTACATTCTGCGGGTGACGGCAGGTTCCAAGTACGACGCCGACTCACAAGTCGAAGTGCCCGTCAACAAGCCCGAGCCCGTCAAGATCAGCACCGACCTGGCAGACATCGAGCTCAACGTAAGGATACAAAACTACGCTGGCCTGCCCCGCCAGTCCCCCGAGACGTCACCCTACTTTGCCGCCGAGCCTCACGCCGCCAACAATGACCAATACAGCATCTCATTTCGCTTCACGCCCAAGAAGCCCGCGGGCTCCTCAGAGGAAGGCATCTCCGCCGCCGACCTCCAGTTCGGCAATGACTTCGACCACCCTATACGGGACCGCCTGCCTCCAGGCTTCAACACTGCCATGAACATCGTCAAGTGGTGGATCGACCCTGGTCTTGAGGGCGACGCGTACGCCGACACGCCCTACCTCTACGGACCCGCTTTGAGTTCTTTTAACGTCATGCACGTGGGCGAAGGAAACTACGACGAGCAAAAGGGCGGGTTGTGGTTCGAGGAGGGCGGCGACGAAGCCGGTTTGGAGATGAGGGAGAAGATCGGTGCCCCGGCCACGTCCAGGGAACGCATGAAGTGGGCCCTAAGGAAAGACAGCAAGGACCAGTGGCAGTTCGAGTATGGCAAGACGTACGGCATGGATTTCTTCAACCCGTACCTCGACTTCTCCAACTTGGCGCTCCGGCTCCCGGGTTTCCAGCTCGCCATTATGAAGTACTGGGACGGCCAGGGACTAAGGTGAGTCGCTCCCCTTCTATTCCAGGTATGGCATGTCTTTGTGCGCGTGAACGCTTTCTGCGAGTCAATCCCTTCATTTTTCATACTACTCAGTCCGATGGGGGGACTTTGTGATTTGATGTGGGAACGGCAATCCAGCAACAACATGACGCTCAACCTGGAGGCACCCAAGTTTTCCATGTTCTCTTCTCATTTGTGTTTCTTACTCTTCGCAGGGAAGGGGAACCTAAGCGCTCACACCAGCTTAGATACGTTCTCCGGAACCGTTCCACCGGCGACGTCTATCTTGTCATCCTGTTCACTATCCTGTACAAGACGGACGTCAACGAAGACGGCTCGCTCAAGGCCGGAGCAGACGGATCTAAGGTCGGCGACTTGCCGCCCCCGTCCCAGGATGGCGATGATTCTCACGACGAGGCCAAAGCTCTGGAGGCGGCCAAGAAGCATTTGGGGTCTTCGACAGAAGATACCAACGCTGATGATGTGGACTGAAGGTGAGGGGCAGCTGGCATTAGAAGCGGGCTGTGTCGACTGGTGGATTCGCGCTTATAGAATAATAAATGAGATCGCAAGCTTCAGACACTCGGCGCAAAGAGGGTGAGTAGGAGATAAACCTTTATTATCCACTCCATCACCGATGTCTATGTCTATGTAAATCGCACCTGTTCTAGTGCCAAAATGAGCTTTGCCTTCATGCGTGATGCTCCCCCAGGAATCCGCATGAAGTCGCATAACCTGAAGTTTCCAAAGGACGACGTTATCGCCAGAAATTCTACCACTATACATGCAGTTCGTTCGACAGAGTTGACATATCTCGGGTATATTCATCCCTCCGTTCATTATCGTAATCGAGCATTACTATACCCGTGTGGCAAAAGCTATAGTTGATACCATGACATATCGCACTAAATTTGTAACAGAGATATTCACCTCTGGGGCTCCAGATTCTGCAACGCAATCAATCAGCCTCACCACCACGGAAGGGTGATGTCGAAAACTCACAATAGCAAACCTGCTCTTGGAACGGATCCTCTCGCCGAAAAACACCAGCGCCCACGGGATCAGCGTCAAGCCGGTAGCGATGCCGCCGAGCAGCGCCCCGGCACGGGCTTCCCCGAGGTTGCGGAACAAGGCGCCGGTGACGAGGGGGAAGAAGCCGCCCAGGATGTTGCGACAGCAGGACTGCGCCGCCAGGGCGGACGAGGCGAACTTGTGGTAAATGTCGGCGAAGTAGTTGAAGGTCGCCAGGTAGACCGAGTAGATGCCCCAGGTGGCGGAGGCGATGCCGATGGCCGGGGCGATCCAGTGGAACTCGCGGCGGGCGGTGAAGCCGAAGATGAAGAGGCCGACGGGTAGCAGGGTGGCGGTGATGCAGGTGAAGTACAGGCGCGACTCGGGCGCCTCGGCGGGGAGGCGGCGGCGCATGAAGATCCAGAACGCGGACAGGTTTTTGTCGTCGGCGTCGGCGCGCCACTGCGGCAGCTGCAGGAGCTCGTCCTGGAGGACGCCGACGATGGTGGCCACGAGGGAGCCGACGATCATGGCGCTGAAGAAGTAGCCGGACTGCTCGATGTCCATGTCCCTCGTGCGCGAGAAGGCGAGCGGGATGCTGCCGAAGGTGCAGTACAGGACGGCCCAGGCGAAGGCGCACCAGAGGGAGAAGAAGAAGACGACGGGCTCGGTGAAGAGGAGGTGGAACGGCCTGGAGACCGAGACGGAGATGATGGTGACAACCGACGCCCTTTCCTCGTCCTCCTTCACGAGCCAGCGGAGTCTTTGCGGCGAGAGCTGGGTTGATGTCCGCGGGCTTGAGCGGCACGTCGTCGAGCTTTTTTCTGGGCCGGAGCAGGAGCATGGCTGGGTGTCGGAGTCTGAGGATGTGTCCGTGGAGTCGTTGGTAGTGGTGGTGGTTGTTGTGGTGATGTCGTCTTCGAGCCAGACGCCGTAGTGGCCGGCGGCCTCGAGTTGCTCGTACCATCTGTTGATAGCCCTGGCTTTCCGTGAGAGGAGGACTGAGGCACGGCTTTCCTTGAAGAGGGCGGCGAGGGCGATGACGAGGGCTGTATCGATGATGACCTGGTGCCAGAATATCCATTTCTACGTTTTACGCGTATTAGTCAACGCGTGCGTACAAGTACTTAATCCCTAGGCAAGACTGACCCACGCCATTGTCGGATCCGTAGCTCCCATCCGCCTCGTCATGATGGCGGCGACCAGAGGACCTGCTCCTGTACCAGCCAAGACGGCCCCGCTGAAGATGGCCTATGACGATGTTAGTGGCTAAACGTCAACTCAACGGGAAATCGGGAGAATACCATGGGCGTGTTCCTCTGCTCCTTCGCCCACAAGTCTGCGATGACACCGCCAATGACGGAACTGAAGACGGAGCCGCCGACGCCCACGAGGAAGCGGGCGATGAGCATGGCGGCGAGGTTCGGCGCCACGGAGCAAACGGCTTGAAAGACCACGTAGACCACGCCCGAGACCACAAAGACCGGATACCTGCCCCAGAGCTCGGACAAGGGCGCGAGAAGCATGGGCGAGAGGGCGAAACCTATGCAGAACGTGGTGATGCCGGTCAGGACCGCCAGACGGGATGCGTCCAGGTCATCGGCCATGATGGAGGCGGGCGGCGAGTAGGACCCCGCGGTGTAAGCGGTCAGGAACGTGGCGATACACGAGAGCGCCAGCATCAGGTACTTGCGTGCGTGAGGCCACTCCAAAGGATTGCTGAAGCGGCTGAGGTCCGGTGCTGGTGGGAGTGACTGTGCCCGAGTAGCCTCGAGGAAGGCCGGCTCGGGAATGGCTGAGCCGAACGTCAAGTAGCGGTAGGTGATGTGGCTGTTGTCGTCGAGGCGCCGTTCCGGACCGGGTTGAGGAGGGCCATGTTGAGGCGAGGGCGTTCCTCCCATCGCCCTGGAGCCTTGCGGCGTCTTCTCTATGTCGTTTCTTCGAGTCGTCATGGTCTGTGTTGTTGGGTGAGAGGAAACGACAACGACAACAACAGGGTCGAGGGAAAAGCCTTTCCAGAAACCTAAGAATCTGTGGGCGAGTTGCTGGCCATTCCGAAATCCATCATCTTCTCTCCACACGGATGCACTGATGATGGAGGAAAAAAAGAAAAAAAAAAATAGAGGTGCGCGAAGCCGAGGGAAATAGGTGACGTCCCGTTTGGCATCGAGGCGCCGCAGGATGTTATATCATAGGACCGGATATGATCATTAGTTCAACGGGAATAAGGAGCGGACCCGGTTGGCTGTGCCCTACCTTACCAACTCTGGCCCCTTTGATGACCCTGGGCGGTAAGGGTCCTAGAAGGAGCTCTTGCATGGGGGGTGGGAGCTGGAATAAGAGAGAGCGAGCGAGAGATGGCGATGCGAAGCTCGGCGAACCGTTCGGAGGCGGGGGAAAAGCCGGCCACGACCTCATAACGGGGCTGCAACAGGACAACTTGGGTATGAAAGTCTTTTCTTCTTCTTGCTCTTCTTCCCCCCCCGGTCAACCGTGCCTGACACGCGCATATACGGCAGGGGTCGTAAAAGGGATCTTTGGTCTCCCCCCCCCCCCCCCAGGCGAATCTTGGGGCTCGAGTCGGCGGGAGACGGGATCTCGACATGGTGTGCCCAGAAGAACCGGCCTGTTTGCCGGTGCGAGGACGACGGATAGGCGCGGCGCGGGGGATGCATGCAGGCTGACATGCGGACAGCAGCAGCAGCAGCAGCAGTAGAAAGGGCGCGCCGAGCTACCGTCTCGTCATCCCGTCGGAAAGCAAACTGGACGATCGCAGATGCGGTCGCAGATCGCAGACGGGCACCCCCATACCGTCAACGTCATACGGGGGGGGGGGGTGACCCGGACCTTGCGCGCTCCCATCCTTCAGCTTTGGGTTTTCTCAGGGAAAGAGAGCCTACGAATAGGAACCCGTTGGCGGGTTTACATGACGGTGCTTCTTCACCGTCTGATTTATTAGTCTGCCAAGCTCGGGGGGTCGGTGGTCATCTGGGGTGGTCGCATGGCAATTGGTCTTCGATCCAAGCGAGCTGGGCTTTGGCAAGTGCCACATCCGTCCGTTCGTTTGTCCCCGCCTTGACGGCCGGCTGGCCGCTCTTGTTTTTGCTAGATTGGGAATAAACCGGCATGTGTGTTGATTCGTTTTCTTTTCCATCCTATTCCCGCCGGCACTAGACCGCCGGGCTGCTGCCGCCCGCGACGGCGTCATCTTGGGACACACGCCCGAGGATCGGCTATCGGTTATCGAAGGCGTTCCTCTGATGGATACCTAGGCCTTAATGCCGATTAACAAGTAAGCGCGATCTCTGGCAATTGAGCTATGCTACTGCGTGCAAAAGCTACGGAAACTGGAAGAGGAAAACATCTGAATGGGAAAACAATCGGGAGTGGGAGAGTGCGAGGTCAGTGTGTGTGTGTGTGTGTGTGTGTGACGTTCATTTTGGATCTGTGGATTGTACGCGCCTAATGCTTCCTCTGTTATGAGCTTGCTATTTCCGATGATAATCAGAATCCTTGCTTGCTTGTCAACCGTATAACCGTGCCATCCCTCCTCTGCATTACATGCACGTTACGTTGCGGACCTTTCCTGGTTGGTCCTCTCCTCCCGTTGCCCGTTTTGATAATTACGTATTCTAACATTCTGAAAGAAAGAACCGATGAACTCGTTCTTGCCATTCCGTTTTTTAATCCAACACAAACAAAAAAGTTTGGTACTGAGCCGTTCGGTGAACTCCATTTCGAAGAAAGCTGGCGCAGCATCATCTTTGAACAGGCTATTCGAAAGTGCGGAGTCGTTCTGTGATCTCTGTGCTCCATGCATGATAGGCTCGAGAAAGTTGCCGTGAATATGATCCTTAGGCAGGCTCTGCGGAAGAGAGGCGCCGTCTCGGGTTGCAGCTGTCGCCAGGAAGTTCGGCGATGACCTGTTGAGCCGGTCTGTAGTACTCCTGAGTTCTGGGGCTGATGGGGGACATGGGGTAGCCGAGAGACTCGGGGCTGGTGGGAGTATGAGCGTAGCTGGACGACGGGGGGAAGCCGGGTGACTGATGGTAGGCCGATGACTGATGGTAGACCGGAGAGGCGGGAGACTGAGGAGGATTGAACAAGTGGTAGTAAGCCGCATGGGAAGCAATATCGTAAGAAGAAATCGCCTGCGAAGGGCCGCGGGAAAGTTCGCCTTGGTAAGGGCCAGCGTCAGGAGAAACGACGAGAGGGGCCATCTGGGAGCTTGGCTGTCTGGTGGGCTGCGGGCGAACTCCGATGTCGTTGTCCTCGTGCGCGTGATGAGGCTGGGAGTGACTACCAGAGCCGGCCGTGGGAAGGAAGTCGGGTTGTCTGCCGCCACGGTCGTCCTTTTTCTTCCACAGGATGCTCCAGGCGCCGCTGAGAACGCCGGCGAGCAGACAGCAGAAGGCTATTACGCCGCATGCGACGCCCACAATGGTCGCTGTTTTGCCATCAGGGGTTGAAGAACGAGTGGGCGTGGGGATGGCCAAGGCTGTGGACGGCTGAAGCGTTGAAGAAAGACCAGACGTAGACGTCGAGGTTGGGAAGTCGTCGGTAAACCACAGAGTCGACCCCTCAGTCGACATCAACGCGGAAGAAGTTCGCGTGATTGTGGTGAGGGGTGTCATCGTCGTGGTCTGGACACTGTCAGACTCGGACGAGGTCTTGACCACAGTTTGCACTGATCGCGAATTTAGTCTTGTACAACGACGGATCGTTCAGATTGGGCTTTACTTACCAGTGGTTAGCTTCTCGACACGAGTGCCGATGCCTCCGCCGCTGTGCCAACCAGCAGACTTGGTAGCGGCCGCCTTCTCGTCGGTCTTGGCCGTCTCTGTTATAAAGACGATGTGGTCACGACCGGAACCGGCGCCGTTGCCGTTGTTGAAGTCACTCATTGTGACGGCTTCTGGGCTCCTGGTGGGTTGATTCCTATAAATGGATCAGCGATGGCCAGCAAGACGAGGTGATGATCACGAACGCGGCAATGTTTAAAGAGTGGTGCGGGAAGGAAAACAGAAAACCACAGGTTTTCCCTCCCAGCCTCGCTTATGGGACGAAATTTTCCGCCTCAGAGGGTAAACTCACTGTTCAGGGCAGCTCCGAAGGGCCTGGATTGTTCCTTCCCTCTTCTTTTTTTGGCTGCTTCGAAGAAAATAATCGCGGGATGACGAGGCGGGATGGGGGGAACCAGAGGCAGAGGGCGGCAGAGGCAAAAGGCGGCAGCTGGTGGACGTCTCATCACGATGGACGAGGCGCAACTGGCTTGGGTGTTGTGCGGCTGTTCACCCTATGAGACAAAGGGGTTGAACTCAGCCGCATGGCTGAAGAGAGTCAGGAAACAGAGAGATAAGACCCTTCGAACCATCCTTGACGTGTAAGGAGCAGTGAAATATGAATGTTGACGGGGATATCATATGAGAAAAAGACGTTGTTGAGCACATTGTGTAACAGTTGAAGTTTTCATAACAACTACAGACTCTACCTAGATATCGTTGATGAGCTTAGAGAACGCCGAGGCTCTTGAGTTCAACTCGTCAAAGGTGCCCTCCTCGACAAGTCGGCCATCTTCGACTACAATGAGGCGGTCAGCCATTCTCATAGTCTCAATGTTGTGCGTTACGAGCACGACACTCGAGGCCACCTTCTCCTGGCTTTCCATCACGCCCCGGATCGTCTGCCGAATATACTCGGCTGCCTGTCCATCTAAAGCACTCGTGGGTTCGTCCATGACAAGCAAGCGTGGTCTCCTGGCAAGTGCCCTAGCTATGCAGATGCGTTGCGCCTGACCCCCTGAGACAGACTGTCCACCGTCTCCGATGACGGTGTTGTACCCCTGAGGAAGTGAGACGATGAACTCGTGAATGCCCGCGGCTTCGGCCGCTCTCTGCAAGTTGTTGTAATGTCGCGAGGGCGAGGTGTCCGCCAGACCGTACGCGATGTTCTCCTTGACCGTGGCGGGAAATAAAACAGGGGTTTGCGGGACGAACGAGATGAGAGAGCTGAGTTGGATCCTGCAAATTCGGCCGGCATCGACACCTGCGCAGGTGAATGTGTTGCCTCCGCCATCGCTTGTGGCCACTCGCTGAGACGGGCTGTACAGTGCCATCAGAAGAGAGAGAATGGTGCTTTTGCCGCACCCTGAAAGCCCGACTATCGCTGTGCACGTTCCCGCGTCGATTCGTAATGAGAGGTTGTGCAAGACTTGGTGCTCTGGGCGCGAGGGGTAGGCGAAGTTCAGATTATGCATCTCGATCGGGAATAGTGACTTGAGTATCCGACGGCCGCGGAGTTGCGATGATGCTTTCTTGACTGGAATGGTGGCGAACTGGAGAACTCGAGTGGCGGCTGCTTGTGAAGTCGAGACCTGCGGGATGAGATTGACCATTGATCCCGCCTGGCCGACACAGAAAAGGAGCAGGTTGGCAACTTGCTGTAGGCTCGCGGGCGACATCTCGCCTTGGTCGGCAGAGAGATAGTTACCGTACCAGAAGACGAGAGCGATTACAAAGTAGTTGATCGACTGGCTCAGGCCAAACAGGGGCCCTATGCTCCATCCCCTCTCGCGCCCGAGTTTGTCAGCTGACTTGATCAACTTGGCATGTCGTTTGCGGCAGTGGTCCTCCAGAGTGAAAGCTCTCGTGACGCGGATGTTTCCGATGTATTCCCTGACGAGGGATGCTATTCTCTTGGCTGATTTGTCGCAAGTCGAGTCCCACTTGGTGCCGGCAATGGATAGGATCTTGATCGGGGCGATAATCACGGGTGTGGCAGATATCGCAACTAGAGTCAGCTTCCAGGATATGGTCAGGGACCACACGGTCGAGACCGTGACCATGACAACTACCATGAGTACTATGGGAGCGAAACGGGCGAGCAAGTTCCTCATCTCTTCTGCGTCGTGATCGAAGCACTCGCTGATGCGACTCGCCGAGTTCTCGGGCTGGTCGAACCACGGCTTCGGTTGCTGGAGGATGCGCTTCATTGCCTCGAGACGAAGTGAGTTTATCCAAGCTTGGCCTGCAGCCTCCATGAAGAACCTTTCCAGGTACATGGAGACTCCGCTGACGACGGCGACGATGATCATGTAGATAGCCCATTCCTTGCTTGCGGCCATCTGGTCTGTTGAGTCCCAAAACGTGGCGAGAAGTCGAGCGAAGCAGTATGAGAATACCGGGTTGCAAGCTGCGGCGACGAGACAAGAGACCAGGCCTGCAATCAGCCAAAGCCGCTCTTTCTTGGACAAGTTCGGCCAAACGGTCCGGAAAATATTGCCGAGAGACAAACCCGCGGATTCATTGTCCTTGTCATCGCCTCTCAATCCAGCCTTATTATTCGGGCTAGGTCGCTGAAGATTGTCGGAGTCGACGGCTCGAGAATCATTGCGCTGTCGGCGAGTCGAGGTTGAAGCTTGCCTCGAGGATTGTACAGCCTGACCTGCGCTCTGCACAGCGTCCATGCTTGATCGGTCTCTGTCCCCAGAAGGCATTCGATCGTAGTATGACCCCCTTATCGTTTCCCACTCCGACGATGCGTCGACACTTTGTCGGACCAGGGCAATTTGACCAAAAGCAGCGCATGAGCGTCGATGGGCAGCGTTCAGATCCCAAGAGTTTGTGTATGCTGAGCTGGCTCCGAGTGACGTGCGCCAAAGAGAAGAATCGTGTCCTGTACGCATCTGTCGAGAGTGTCTGTATGGCTGCTTTCCGTCCACACCGGGAGAATTGGCATGAATGCCAGTTACATCCGTTCTATAGTTGCACTCGTTACTCGCTGCTTCAGCTTGTATGGACTTTGTCGCCCTCTCCACACCGGTCGAGGCTGAGGATAAGAGATGCGCGAAGACGCCATCTACGTCCTTTGACAGAGTCTTGCGAGCGCCCCTCTGTACGACGTGACCCTTCTCCAAGACGAAGACGTAGTCATCCTCGTCTATGTGCGATAGATCATGGGTAATGATTATCGTCGTCTTGCCTTTCCGCCAGTTCCGAATGGCTTCCATGATGAGCTGCTTGCTGGTCTGGTCCAATCCGCTGGTGACTTCGTCAAGGATGAGAATCGGTGTATCCCTCAGCCTTGCTCGAGCCAGCGCCACACGTTGTTTTTGGCCGCCGCTGAGACCACTTCCGACTGAGTCGATCAAAGTGTTCATGCCGTTGGGTAGAGCTGCCACCGTTGATTGAAGAAGAGCCATGTCGCAGGCTCTTTTGACCTCCTCCATGGAGACGTGTTCAGGAGTCGGATGGCCCAGAGCGACGTTCTCGAAAAAAGTGCCTTGAAAGACGACGCTGGACTGCTGGACAAGTGTTACATTCTCTCGGAGCCAATCCTTCCTCATTGCCTCAATGGTGCGGCCGTCGATGAGTATATCTCCGCCCAAGGGGTCGTAGAAATTCACCAGCAGGCTACCGATGGTACTCTTGCCCGAACCGCTTTTTCCGACGATGAAGCTGGTCTTACCAGAAACAAAGTGCAACGAAGCGTTGTCGAGGACCATCTCTGACGGGTTCGACGAGTGGGCAAAGCTCACCTGAGCATGTTAGCAGTGCAATCTAGGAAGGATTCTGGTCTCATATCCTACGTCTTTCATTCGCACATCACCCAGGCACCTGTTGGGGGCGAAACCAAGCTTCTCCTCCGCCGGCCGTACATGTCCCGGGTTGCTGGTCATCTTGAGCCACTGGCCAGCGCCCATACCCTTGACAAGAACCAGCCATTGGGGGATGGCGTTGGAGAGCCCTTGCAATGCCGTCAAAGTTGCGTAGAAAGTGGTGAGAATCTGTGCTGCGTTCGCTCCCCTGGTGACCAGCCAAAGGCCGAACCAAAATCCGGCAACAAACAGAGCCGAGATCCAACACTGCGTGTAGGAGATCTGCACGGCATTACACCGGGCTTGTACCATGTACTGCGTTTTAGCAGCCTTGATGGTGTTTTGGTACTGCCAAATCTCCTGGTTGAAGCCATTGAATATCTTGACCAAGTCAATGCCAGATATGGAGGCGTTGACCTGCTTCGATGCCTGGCCGAGGTGCTCTTTTTGCCGGTTCATGGCCGGTCCGAGCCTCCGATTCGCGAGGTAAAAGACAACAACGGATAAGGGAACGGTCGATATCAGTACGAGCGCTAGCTGCCAGGAGAGAACGAATGCGACGATGAATGATGCGATAGAGGAGATGACATCGACCATCAGAAAGCCAAAGACCTGCGAAGTCGCCATTTGTAGCTCTCGAATTTGTCTGGGAAAAGATCAGCACACCCAGACTACTCGGAGATCATGTACCGGTGGGCCACATACGATTCCATCCTAGTAAGCATGCTAGGCGTTCCGTCGGCTTGGATGTCGTACCAAGTCATCTTCTGGTACAGAAGATCGTGAAATGTCTCCTCCCGAGCGCCATTTGCTTGAAGCTCGCCAAAGACGATCCACGTCGACATGAGGACAGAATTGGCTACCAGAGCTCCCACTCCCAGGTAGCAAATGATGGTACACCATTTCGATGTCCGAGAAAGCGTCTCCGTCGAGCTCGCGACGCCGCTGCCGTAGTCGGTAATGATCTGGAAGACCTGGCCCAGGACAACAGCGTAAACAGTCCGAATCGCGGCACAGGCGCAAGCAGCTGCGACAGCGAGGGCGAGAGGACCGGAATGTCGCCATTTGGTGAAGGCGAAGAGGTGCTTGAAGGTCGCCATCACCTCCTTTTCTGGCCTGGAATCCAGATCCATGGCGAATTCAGGGTTTTGTTTATGAAAGCCTCTCTCACTTCAGTATGGAGAATCAGGAAATATTGACAAGAGACACTAGGGAAACAAGAGGGAGGAGACCTGGGCAAAAGGCTTTGAAGACCCAAGCGGGCCTCGAGCACGACTTGAAGATCAAGGGAGCAGGCTATTCAAGTGCCTTGCTAGGGACGGTGACATTGCGCACGTTGGGTGTTCCTATCTCTTTATGACTCGCTTGAGCCAAGGTCTGCTCTTGTGCCCCTGTGTCGCTATGTGTCGCCATGTGTAGTAGTCGCATCCTCCAGAACATACAGTGTAATTGTAAACCCTTGATAGATGGTTTCCTTTCGAGTGTCTATTGTCTTTCTACTCCGGACTGACTGAGGGAACTTCAGTCTTTGAGCCATATCAAAGGCTGCAGTAAAGAAAGACAAGCTGTCGGATCAAGGGGTCGTCGCTCAAAGGTATGTGAGTATTCTCAAAGACATCGGGCTTCGCCGTATACCCCAGCGATTCCTTTCCTGGACATGCATCTAGACGGAAGGAAAGGGGAAGGGTTCATTAACAGCCGAAATCTCGGTACCGTGGCATCACCCTACAAAACCGCAAGCTCTGTAGCCTGACTAAGCGGGTCATGCTGAGGTTTGGCGACAGTGCAGATCACAAGGCGTGTCTTCCCATGTAGGGGCAGTAAGGGAGACTATTGCATCAGCTCAGGTACCAGAAAGAAAGAGCTGCAGAACAAATTTTTCGGAACAAATTCCGAGATTGACATTCAGGTGTGGGGGTGATCTGGGGGAAGAGGGCGCCACATTGACATGGTGCGAAGCACCTTTCGGTAGTATTGGGGATTCTGTTGCGACGATATAATCGTTTTGAGAACACAAAGATTTGTATGAAATAAAACAGAGGAGTGCCATAGGAAAGATGAATTATGTAGTCACGTAAACTTTCGGAAATGTTCATAATACGTTGCAATCATTATTGATTGTCCCTCGACCGAAGCTCAGTTGACGACAGCTGAGGATTCTCCCAGATGAGCCCGAGATATCTATCATCCGTCGAACGCTGTGTTTTGGGCGGAACTGAGAAAAATTGGAGATCTGCCCGACATCAGAATGCATGAGGCGTGGTCGGTAGCAAGTTCGCGGTTCTCTTCCATAGAAACCCCTTTTTTTGTGAAACCTGGTAACGTGATCGCATGATATCCGTCTGATCGTATGATCGCGTATCGTGCCGTTGTCGCTCTTGGTAAGTCATCGTCTTGTGAACTGGTTCTTGACCGGAGGTCGCCCTAGGTTTCGCAGCCGCCAACAGAACCTGGCTAGGTGGTTGTTGCGTGCGCTTCAGGCTTTGCCAGCCTGGGCCTTCTCGTAGATCCAATCGTTCAGACCGCTGCGGTTTCTAATATGACGTTAGTGGTGCTTCGGCGCGACGAGTCGGGCTCAAGGAGTCAACCCACCTGGCGATTTCGACGGCGTAGAACTGCATGCGCGGCACTGCTTCTGTGTTAGAACACACTCTTCTGCCATTGCGCATTGCATGGCTTCGCGCCTGCCACTCACCAAAGATGACCTCGTTCTGGCCGTACTCGAACTTGGGGTTTGCGCGGACCATGGTACCGAAGTTGTAGTCGTCGACCCTCTTCTCGTAGGCCATCATGAACTTCCTCCAGCGCTCCTTGCCGGCCTTGCTCTTCATCTCATCCTCGTTGATGGTGGCGGCGGGGTCGAACTCGGGGAAGTCCGTCTTCAGGTGCTCGTAGATCTCGTCGTCGATCTTGGTCAGGCGCAGCGTAGAGCCCTTGACCTTCTCCAAGATGTTCCAGTAGGTCTCCATGTGCTGAACGACTGCGGAGGGGGACACAAATTAGTCTTCAGTTGTTCGGTATGGGCTTCAAACGGGAACAAGTACCCTTGACAGCGAACTGCTTCTCGATCTATGCGCAGAGGTGGAATGGTCAGCGCATTGCTTGGTTGATCAATGGATGAGCTGCAGATGGAGACACTCACATCCTCGAGGTTGTCGGCCTCCTCGGCGTTGAAGTTGTTCGGAACCTGTTGCACAGACATCTTGATCAGATTTCGTGAGTAATCGGCCGGTCGTTACTGGGGTTCGTTCGGTTACAAGGAGAAGCTCGCGGGGCGCAGATGTTTGGTGAAGCTTCGAAAATTGATGGTGGGGCAGTCGCAAAGTCACAGCCCGATAAGATCAGCACAAGTCGCGGGGTTTCTATCCTTGTCTTTTTTTCCGCGTAAAGTACATTGACGTCAAGGCACTGTATCCTGCACTGTACGCTGCTTGTACCCACTCGAGCCTTCACCTCAGCTCTCGAACACCATCCGAACTGTGGTCGGCAAACCCCCGTATACGGTCGCCTATGACCTCGCATATCAAGTTTGGTCTTTTCCAGTCCAACAGACACCCCAAATCTGCTTCATTTGACCATTAGTACGTTCTGATTCGGCTGGCCAAGCTCGTTGTTCGCTTGCGCGTTGGCCGCTCTACGTCGCCCTCAATCTCAATGCTGGTGTCATTGTCCGCATTGAACGAGTCGACGGGGCTTCGACCATAGCCATCGGAGTACGCAGATCTCGCCTCAAACGACGGTTTTTCGATTGATGTTCTGTCTGCGCCCTGTCGATCCGAGAAAGGTCTCGACTCGGTGCCTCGTCTTGACATGCTTCGTCGAAGCTTGTTCACAAGGCCTTGCATTTTCCGCTCAACGCTCGAGGCGGTGGAAACCACCGAACCCCTGTGATTCTGCTCATCCATCGTCATCCGCGTCTCAGGTCTCTCGTACAAGTCATCGTATGCTTCGGTAGGATCTATCATGTCTCCAGTCGGCGGGCGAATCGACATGCGCTCGGTAACCGAATCGTAGAAAGGAGGCGGTAGCTGGATCGCGCCCTCGGGAGAATAAAGGCCGCGAAGATACTCTCTGGAGTGGTCGTCGAGCTTGATTCGTCCGCGTCCAGTGTCGATCCACGAAGACTGTCCCGGGATCCGAGGCCAGACGCATGAAGGCGCCACGCGGTACGAATGAAGCTTGAGGCTTTCCTTGTCGTCGGGCACCGGGAAGATTCGTCGTATGAGATAGTGCGTATACTGATTGCTGAAACCAGCCAGGCGCATCGAGTCAATCATCCACTCCAACCGCACGAGCGGCTCGCAGACCTGCAGCGCTTCGTCTGGGCAGTAGTAAACGGCGTTGTCCGCCTTCAGCACTGCCAGGGACCCTTCAGGCTCGTGCACTTCAACCAGATCGTCTGGCGTTGACTCGGCGGCACCCAGAGGGGCAGACACCTCCGGGCGCTGACCGTAGAAACGTCGGCAAAGAACTACGAGACTTCTGACAGGGCAGTTCCGTTGCAGTTGTGACTCGACGAACATCTTGATCTGGGCGTCAAGGTTCATCGTTCCTGCGCGCAGCTTGTATGCCTGCTTTCCGGGACCAAAGCCAAAGCGCGTCATGTCGAGCTCGAGGACGATCTGCTGCATGAATTGGCTATGTCTATTGCACCACAGTGTCGCCAGAGGGTCGAAGTACGTGTTCACGAATGGCGAGAACGTAATGTGAAATCTTTCTGTCATGAGGAAAGCCACCATGATATCAGCATGGAACGCGAACGAGACGCTAAGGTATGATTCCAGAGGCTTCATGGCCCTGGCGAGGGTGGTGAACTCGTCGTCCTTCCAGACCTCCTTGGTAGACCGCCTGTTGGTAAGAGAGATCGGAAGCTCGGAACTGTGGCTCACGACTACCTCCTGGCAAATCTTAAAGCGAGCGACGGCGGGAAGTCTGAGGTATGGCGCCGAGGGCTTCGTATCTTGCAGACGATGGCGGTTGGCGAAGAAGAGGGCGACGGATTGGTCGAAGGCGAAGTCATCGTTGTCGGGCCTCTTGCCGCGACGATACTTGTGGTATACGATGTCGACGATGCGATCCCAAGGAGGGAGGTTCTTGCGCGGAGCAACTGGCCAGCCTGATTTCGGCGGCTCCATCAGCCTGCGGGCTGCCTTGGGAGGTAGAGCTGCCGGGAATGGGTAAGGGAGAGGTGATGAGATGTGGCTCATCTGAGATAGCGACCTCTTCTTCTCGACCGTGGATTGTGCCACTACCATATTGTCAGTATTGCGATGATGTTGTGGGCAAGAACGGTACTGAGGCCTGTTGGGGTGACATGAGAGACTTACTGGTGACGCAAAGAAGGTCGAATATCTAGCGATATTCTCGGGTCTGTTTCAGCAAAGTAACCTTTCGTTGTTTGGTCCTTATTTTCTCTCAGAAATGAGATATGGACGGTGTCAGGATGAAATCGGGTGGCTTTGTCAAAATGCTTCTGCGATTCTTGCGAACAAGGCAAGCGCCCAGGTGAGATTATTTGAGTGGGATCAGGACAACAACATCAGGCGGAGGTCAGCTGTAAGCAGAAATGGGCAAAAGGCTCGACCTTTTGTGGCCTGAAAATTGTCGACTTTGCCAAAAAGTTCGCATTGTTTCTAATTCAACTGGCAGTTGCTCCTTCCTCAGCTGAATGGGCAGAGAGTCTTCCACTGCAACCTCTTCTTATTCGATTTTGGAATCCAGAAGTCTTCTGGAATGCCCGTTGTTCCAACATTGATCACGCGGGGCTACTGCACTTTCGATACTTTGCAACTGCGCATCTGGGCACGATCCGGATGAGTTTGTTTGTCCCTTCTTACTGCCTTAGTATTCAAACAAGTCCCAGCTTGAGTATTGCCTTTTCGGGCCACTGCTGGAGCAAAGTATGTCATCAGCGCCTGATTCTCAATGGCGACAAAGTCTCGACGTCAAGCAAAGAGCCGGCATTTAGAAATCCTCCCTGTAACGTCTTCGTTATTACTCAGAGACTTGATATCTCCCAAGTTTGCTTGAATGTTTACGAGTTTCCAGGAATTCTGTTGAAGACTGGATGCACTACCTAAGTTCATGCCGGCCTCGACATTCGGCACCAAGTGGGCCCTGCCGCTCCGTGCCTCCGAAGCCGATCCGGGTCCGACACATTTCGGAGCCGGCTGCTAGAAGCAAAGCAAGCATGGTAAGCCCATGTGGCTTGATCACCCACAGTCCTGCCGTACACATCTCCATTCGCCAAAAAGCTTCGAAGCTGCAGCGCCGTTCTCGCATGAGAAGTTGCGATTGCGACAGGGGTTTGCGCATCCCCTCGCCAGAAACAACGCGCGTCCAGTTAACGAATTTAGCGGAATGACCCGGAGATAGCAGCGGCGTTTGTTTTCGTTCGTCGCCGAACGGGCTTGTCTTATACTTTAAATCGCAGGGGGGGTGGAGGAGAATGGATTGTTCAGAGTGGGACGGCACAGAGATCTTCGGACGCACCAAGACACAACACCAGCAAACGGCACCAACGCTCAGCGAAGCGGAAGCCGAGGCCGTTACGAGATTGGTTGCTCCTTCCCAAGACAGGGATTCGTCTAAACGTGCATAAATTCCCTCCTCTGTTCGAACTATCCGCCGTTAACTCCAGAGCCATTAACGAACCCCAATAAATCGTGAACGGGTTTCGGTCGGACTTGGAAAAAGAAGAAGCGGATGCTTACTGGTAATGGGCCCGCTGATGCGGGTTGGTGGTGTGATCCATGGGTTCGTTGGTCGACATTACTCCAATTCTGGGGTCGTTCCTTATCTTGACGGTTCGCGCAGCCTGCTCTCCGGGGCCGTCGCATGGGGCCGAAAAGCCGCGGAAAAAAAGGTCTGAAGAGGTCCCTTAAATAGCGACAAGTTTCGCCGCGAATGTAAGCTTCGTTTACCGTCTTCCTGTTGGTTTTGCGTTTACTTCTCTATTGTCCTTTGCCTGCTACTTGGCAGCCAAAGCTCATCAGACTACTTTCCTAATGTCCCATGTCTGGTTCCCGAGGACTTCTTCTTAAGCTGAACTCTACTAGAGATTTACTTCTCATCATTACTGCTCCTGGCGGGCATTGACTAAGTGGATTTGGCAGTGGCAGTCATATATTAAGTTGAAACATATCCAGGACCTTGCTGCAGAACTATATCACTCCGTAAGCTGAAGTCGCATCCAACCACCTCAGTATTTTCTTCTTCTTCCTCGTTCTGGCCTGCCGGATGAATACCAGATACCACATGAACCAGGTCGAGTGGTGTGGCTTATCTCGATGCCAAGCGTCGGGATAGATCACATCGCATTGCGGGCGGCTCTGCTTTACCGTTTCTGTGTATACACCACCCATGAGCGTGTGTCCTCAACAAGATCCAGACTAATCCTAGCTCGAGTGGCCCTTAATCGGCCCATAAGTGCTATAAGACCGCACCCTGGCTTCAGACTCTTCAGCAAAAGAGACGGCCCAAGGTCCCGACGACGTCCCTTCAAGTCGCGCAACAAGCCAAAACGACAAAGTCTCCAAGCCCCACCCTCTGAAGCGCGAAGCCACGAGGGAAGAAAAGGCAGCAGAGGCCTACGCCGAAGGCCACGACGCCGACATCCCCTCCAGCCTCGGCTACGTCCTCGACGAATGCGGCGAGCGCAGGAGGAGAGAGTCTCTAGCACGCCAGAGAACGAACTCGAACGCGAGGAAGCCGTCCGGCGAAGATGTCGAGAAGTGCGGCTTGTCGACGAGGGAAGGCGACGGCGGTGAGAGCTCGGAGGACGAGAACGTGGTGTGGTGGGATGGCGACGACGATCCTGCCAACCCTTACAACTGGCCGTCGTGGAGAAAGGCCATGACGTGTGCTTTGATCAGTGCCATGACCTTTGTCACTCCTCTCGCGTCTTGTATGTGTTGTTTCCCGCGGCTTCCTACTTACACCATGGGGCCTGAAACTTACCTACCCAGCCATCTTTGCTCCCGGAGTCCCGGAACTCATGAAGGAATTCAAAAACAACAGCCCGTATCTCGCGGCATTTGTTGTTTCTGGTAGGTCGTTCTTATCTGCTCGTGATGCTGTAAAATGTACTGAGACATGTTCAGTCTACGTCCTCGGGTTCGCAGCAGGCCCTCTCCTCTGCGCGCCCCTCAGCGAGATCTACGGGAGGACGATAGTCTACCACGTCTGCAACTTCTGCTTCATCTGCTTCAACATCGGCGCCGCCCTCGCGCCGACCCTCAACGCCCTCATCGTCTTCCGCTTCTTCGCGGGCGTCTTCGGCTCGTGCCCGATCACCAACGGCGGCGGCTCGATCGGCGACATGATCGCCAAGGAGAAGCGCGGCCTCGCCATGTCCGTGTTCAGCACCGGACCCCTCCTGGGCCCCATCGTCGGCCCCGTAGCGGGAGGGTTTCTGTCAGAGTCGGCGGGCTGGCGCTGGAGCTTCTGGCTCCTCGTCATCATCTCTGGCGTGTTGAGCATCGTCATGGTCATTTTCCTCAAGGAGACGTACGCGGCGGTGATCTTGGACAAGAAAGTCCGACGTCTGCGCAAGGAGACGGGGAACACCATGTTGCGCTCCAAGCTCGATATCGGGCTTTGGGCGGGCGATTACTTCAAGCGTGGAATCGTGCGCCCGCTGAAGATGATTGCGTTTTCTCCTATTACGCAAATCCTGTAAAGACAACCCCCCCGCCCGGCGCACATTCTTCATTACTGCGTGACTGACCATTGAGAATTAGCGGCTTTTACATTGCTGTCGTGTACGGGTACCTATACCTAATGTTCACCTCCACAACATCCGTCTTCATGCAACAATACGGATTCAGCGCGGGTCTCGCCGGCCTCGCCTTCCTGGGCCTCGGCGTCGGCTCGATGATCGGCGTGACATTCTTCAGCATCACCTCGGACAAGTACATGAAGAAGAAGGCCGCCGAAGCCGATGCCGCGGCCGACGCGGCCGGCACTGCGCGCGAGGGCATGAAGCCCGAATACAGACTCGTCTCTCTTCCGGCGCGGGCCTTCTTCCTCCCGGCGGGGCTCTTCATCTACGGCTGGACGGCCGAGTACGGCGTGCACTGGATCGTGCCCATCCTCGGGACGGCCATCATCGGTGTCAGAAACCTAATCATCTTCATGGCGCTGCAGCTCTACCTCGTCGATTCGTTCACCATCTATGCTGCCTCTGCGCTGGCTGCGAATGCCGTTGTTCGTTCCGTGGCTGGTGCCGTCCTGCCTCTTGCTGGATTGAAGATGTACGATGACTTGGGAGTTGGATGGGGAAACAGCGTCCTCGGCTTCATTGCAGCTGCGATGGTGCCGGTGCCGTTCTTGATTATCAAGTACGGCGAGTATCTTCGTAAGAACTTTGAGTTAAAGAATTTGTGAACTAGGTAGTAGGAAATGGTACAAAGGCGAGAACGCGCGCATAAGTTCAAGATGCAATGTACGTGCAAGACTGCCGAAAGTTTTGTTTCGTTCCAATCCAAAGTTAGACGTCTACCCTCGTCTGCTTCAAGCTACACAGTGAAGGAGATAGTGCTGGTCCGATACGACATCGCTCTAACAATGCACTGACTTTGAGCGTCGGCGAGTTCGTCTCGTCTCTGCTTCATCCCTGTCGGTGTACAACTCAATTGCGTTTGTCAGCTACTCACGCTGCAGCTTCGTCCGATCGAGGGTTTGAGATGAACATTGCCTGCAAGTGGGGAAATTAGGTGGAAGATGGATATGCTTTTATTTATTCATATGTGTAATTCATACTCGCGTCAAAGGCTTCAAGGCCTATCATCGTCTATCAGGGTTTAACTAGGTACTTGGGTTCCTCCATACGCCAACAACATCAAGATTCTCTCTTTCTCACATGGGTTCTGAGAATTCGATTACAACATGCCGAGACCAAGGTGCTCAGGGTCGGCCTTGACAATACGCAGGGTGTTGGTGTTACCCATGCCGCCCTTCCAGCCCTGGACAACGACGACGGTATCGCCCTTGCGGAGGACGTTGAGCTCGAGGGCGTTCTCAATAGCCCACTTGATGCGGCGATCGACGTCCTCTTGCCAGTTGACCTTGCTGAAGTCGGGCTTGGCCTCGGGGAACAGGAAAGGATAGACACCACGGTACAAATGGCTGTAGCGGGATGCGGAGGAGTTTCTTGTGACCATGAAGATGGGGCAGACGGGGCGGTACTTGGAGAGGAGGCGAGCAGAGTCACCAGAGGTGGACAGAACGATGATACCACCAGCGTTGAGGTCAAGGGAAGCTCTGACGGCAGCCATGGCGCAAGACTCGACGACGCTGACGGGGCGCTTGACTAGAGTGCACATCTCCTCAAAGTGAGAAACGTAGGGGATGGTGTTCTCGGCCTTGAGGCAGGCCTCGTGCATCTCGGAGACGGCCTCGTTGGGGTAGGCACCCTTGGCGGTCTCACCAGACAACATGACACAGTCGGCACCGTCAGTGATGGCGTTGCCAACGTCGCTGATTTCGGCGCGGGTAGGGCGTGGGTTCTTGATCATGGACTCGAGCATCTGGGTGGCGCAGATGACGGGCTTGCCGGCCCTGTTGCACAGAGCGATCATCTTCTTCTGGGCGGCGAAAACCTCAGCAGCGGGAATCTCGATACCGAGATCACCACGGGCAACCATGACACCGTCGGTCTCCTGGAGAATCTCCAAGAAGTTGTTGAGACCCTGACGGTTTTCAATCTTGGCAATGATCTGGATGTGCTTGCCCTCCTCGCCGAGGACGTCGCGGATGTCCTTGATGTCCTGGCCGCGGCGGATAAATGAAGCGAAGACCATGTCGACGTTGTTCTTGACACCAAACCTCAGATCGTTCTTATCCTTCTCGGAAAGAGCGGGAAGATCGACGTCGGTGTTGGGCAGGTTGACACCCTTCTTGGAAGAGATGAAGCCGTTGTTGCGGGCGCGGACCTCGACGGTCTTGTCGTCCTTGATCTTGAGGACGTCAAATGCCAGGACACCGTCGTCGACGTAGATGATACGGCCAGGCTCGATGACCTTGGTGATGTTCTTGTAGTCGACATACCTGGCGATGGGGGATCAGTGAGGGAGGGCAACTGGGAGATTCAAGAGAATGCGTACATGTTGTCGGCATCGCAAGCAGTGGCGTATTGGTCATCAGTGGTGATGTTCATGACCTTGCCGGCGGAGATAGGAATATCCTCATCGTTCTTGGTGTTACCGGTGCGGATCTCGGGGCCCTTGGTGTCGAGGGCGATGGCGACCTGGCGACCAGCCTGGGCCTTGTCGGCGGCGCGGGCATTGTCGATGACGGACTGGTGGTACTCGTAGCTGCCGTGCTGTTAGAACACTTGATGTTAGCGAATTGCATGAGAACGACCAGACAAAGCGGGGTTGAGCTTACAGAAAAGTTCATGCGCACAACGTTGAGACCAGCCTTGCGCAGGCCGTTGATGGCCTCAACGGAGTTGGTCTTGGGACCAATGGTGCAGATGATGGATGAGCGGCGGTAGTTTCTCTCGGGCTGGAATGCGGTGTCGAGGCTGGACAGCCAAGCGATCTTGCCGCCGACGTCGAGGTGCTCCTGAGCAGTAGCCATTGTGAAGATCTGGCGAGGTATCGTAGATATGGAGGGGAGCTGGCGTCAAGACGAGGAGTCTGCGGCAACAGTTAAAACCTACTGAGTTGCGATGCGAAGAGAGTTGGAAAGAGCAGATGCAGGAGTGAGAGGAGTGAGAGAAGTGAGAGGTAGAAAAAATTAGACAAGAACAAATCAGAGGCTGATGGGGTGAGACCTTAAAATGCAAGATTTATGCAGACAGGGAGCCTCAACCAAGGGATTTGTTGAAGGACGGGGGAGACACTGCAGAGACAATAGACGTCAAGGCAGAGCAGGTAGGAAGACAGGACGAGACAACACGAGGTGGAAGGCAGAGAAATAATTTGCTCCTGGTTCCAAATCCAATGTGAAGCTTGCCGACGGCGGTAGAGAAAAAATGGTGGTGTCGGCGTTTTACCGGCGGGTGGTGGTGCCGATTTGCTGCCACGGCGTTGAATTGAGGTGAGGGGCAGCTCCCCAAAATCAGTCAGTCCCACGACGTGGAGGGGCAAAGCGGCAACACCGCAATGGGAGCCCCGACCAGCCAACGACGCAGGGCAGCACATCCCAGCAAGCAACCTTAACAGCAAAGGTGCGCAGCAGCTTTATCAGCAACAGCACCCAACGGCGCAGCACCTGGAGGGGGAAAGGACCCACGGACATGAGGTGCCTGTCACAGCACCCTCGTCCCTTCCTCACCTCACCTTTTCCTGGAGAGGGGTCCATCCCTTCCCTGCTAGTTCCCTGCTTCCCTGCTGCTGGTATGGAAGGTACGTAGGAGGTATGTGCACTTGCCCTTACCTGCCTCACCTCACCTCCTTTTTTTCCTGGTCCCCAGCTGCTGCCCCGCTGGCTCAGTAGGTAGATAACTAGGTCATCTAACCTCACATCATACCGGCGCAAACCCGGCTGTACACGTAAATAGAAATGCCCAGCCGGAATATGGTGACGCGACGTTTAAGATGACCGTGAGGCGAGGTCAGGCCAGCTTGAGGGACTGGTCAAATGAGAGGGAAAAGCAGAAACAAAAACACTGAGAGCAGGGGGACAGGTAACGGATGCTAACATGATGTGAAGTGATGCTATGCTGCTGTGGTAGGAGGTGCGTTTCGGTCAACTTACTTGAGCCAAGCTGCTATTTATTTCTCGTCAACGCTCGAGCGTTTGTATCGTTGTTGTCGTTGTCGTTGTCGTTGTCGTTGTCGTCGAACGCGAAAAGCTTTGAAGGTAGACAAGGGGAAAAAAGAAAAAAAGAAATCAGGTCAGGAAGAGATTGTAAGAGAAGAACCCCGAGGGATAGATGGTAGTAATTAGACACCTGCGGAGATGGCGGGATGGGGATGATGAGGGATTTCAATAGCATTGTTTAGTTTCGGCCTTGTCTTTCGTTTTTTTGTCCTTTTTTTTCTTCCTCCATCCTCCCTCCCTTGCCGCCGCCATTCTCTGGCCGTCGCTGGTGTCTTCGCCTGCCACCAGCATCCACGGAGCTCGGTTTCCCTGGGCTCCTGTCCTGGCTGGACTCAAAAACACTCAACAAACCAGAGCTCATGCTTTTGTCACACAGCCCTTCTTTTTTTTTTTTTTTTTTTTGGGGGGGGGGGGGGGGGGGCCCGG